>CAVNZG010001438.1:0-64000 GCA_963693315.1 Diogma glabrata
TAGCGTCAAGACATGCTTGATCCATCCATGGCTTCTGGGAGTGGTTCTGTGGTCGTCCAAGTATTCCCTCAGCAGCGCTTAAAACAGCATCTTTGAGCAAATACCATGACTTATCGACGTCTCCATTAATGGTTTCTGATTTCTCCAATGTTTCGGCAATATGGATTTGATATCTCTCTTCTGTTTCAGCATTCTTTAATGATGAGATGTTAAAACGATTCCGTTGATTGAATTTTGGAATGCCTGGATTTGGGAAGTGGAACCTTATCGTTGCACATACAAGGAAGTGATCACTTCCAATGTATGCACCTCTAAAGGATCGCACATCCCGAACGCTCGAAAAGAAACGTGCTGTTACTAGAACGTGATCAATTTGATTTCGAGTGTTTCCATTCGGTGAGACCCAAGTCTGTTTATGAATCGATCGATGCGGAAAGAACGTACTGGCAATTCTCAAATTATTTGATAATGCAAACTCAGTCATTCTCTCACCATTATCATTCGAATTCAAATGCAGGCTGTTGGGACCCACCACATTTCCATAAGAGATATCTCCTCCAACCTGTCCATTAAAGTCACCAAGAACCATAATGAAGTCGCGTGTTGGTGTTTGTTTCATAACCTCTTCCAGTGCTATGTAGAAATTATCCTTCTCGTCGACGGTCTTAGCTTCAGTAGGTGCATGCACGGCAATAAGAGAAATATTGTTATATGTACCACGTACACGTAGGTAGCAGATCCTCTCACTGACCGGGATGAATTTCATCACGGCTTCTTGTATACGTGCACCAACAAGAAAGCCAGTACCAAATTCTCTTCGAGAAGGATGACCACTACAGTATAGAGAGTGACTATCCAAATCTTGTTTTCCGATTATCGGCTGTCTAATTTCTTGTAGAGCAATAATATCCATCCTATACCTCTCAGCCTCTGTTTCCAGACTTATAAGAGCATCAGGAGCGCTCAGGCTGCGCACGTTCCACGTTCCGATTCGGTAGTCTGGTCCTTTTTCACGTCCAGGTAAAATTCTGTTTTGTTGTCCGGGTCTGTTTTTCTTTTTCTGATCACCAAATTTAACATATTAGTTTTTTTCCGGGGTTAGGGTGATAACCTTAGGCCCAACCCAAATTGTCGTGAATGGGTCCGTTCTGCATATTAAGGTCACCAGAAACAACCTTTTTACACGTTTATATAGCGAGCCGCTTGATTCAAGACAGATGCCCGCTCCAAGCCGCCCCTGACATGGAGAACAGACGCTTGAGTCGCATTGGTTGTAAGGCGCCAATTCGCCGTGATGTAGCGTCATTGACTAAGCAGTTTTTACTCTGCTTGTCTCCAATACACCAACCTAATTCTGTCAGCATTACCCAGGCAGCACGGCGTGGACGTCGAATTTAGGATTTCGCTACCCTATATGTATATATATATATATATATATATATATATATATATATATATATATATATATACATATATATATATATATATATATATATATATATATATATATATATATATATATATATATATATATATATATATATATATATATATATATATATATATATATATATATATATATATATATTGTAACGACTCTTCGTTGGTTCTTTTAGATTATTGAACAAACACGACAGTAAAAGACAGATCTTTAGTTAACAGAATCTCAAACTTTATTTGTCATCAAATTACAGCAGCTTCCGTTTTTCCTTACAATAAATTCCAGGGTCTCCAATTTATGTACACTAAACTTCACCGCTTTTCCACAATTTGAATCAATAATATTCGGAATGGTAAAATCTGTATTTACTATTCCACTAAGTTCAGATTCTTTCTCTATTAGTACCCAGGCTCAGATACCACCGATTATTCCTTAAACTTGCGAATATTTATAAACACTTTTAATTGCAAAAGTAAAACTGACTATCTGATATTTTTGTTTGCTTATTTATATCGAAAAATTAATAAATCGAAACTTCTATAATCCACTAGAAATCAATAATACGTAGTCCGTACATCTGAAATAGGCCACACCTGTTTTCATTCATACTTGCATTTGTATTAGCGAACTCAAATTTAATTTATGCAAAATGTATTAGGTAACTCCTTTTAATTAATGTAAACATTTGTATAACAAATTTAATTTACATTAATTTATGCAATACAATTTGCAATACAAGTAAAAGATTGAAAAAGGAGTTAACTTTTAATTAATGAATGAGTAAATAAAATTAACCCATTCTGGACGAAGTTTATTACATTGCCCTCCATTTAGTTTTGTTCGTCCCGAACAATATCAGAGATCGCATTGGTGCTGTTACCTTGGTACGGTGCCAACCTTTGCAGATGTATCACTTTCATCTTGGTACGGGGTCCCTTTTGTATGCGGTAGATGACATCATTAATTCGTTTGATTATTTTATAGGGGCCTTCCCAATCTGGCTGCAGCTTGGGTGATCTTCCCTTAGTTCTTCTGGGGTTGTATAGCCATACCAATTCTCCTTCTTGAAAACCGCCACTATTTGCATTTATGTCGTACCTGGTTTTCATTTTGTCACTGGCAATCTTAATGTGGTCTCGAACCTGCTGATGGATTTTATTCATCTTCTCCCTTAGTTGTCCCACATAATCTGTTTTCGTGGATACCAGACCTCCAGGGATGCCAAACTCGATGTCACTAGGAAGATGTAGTTCTCTTCCGAACATGATATTCGCTGGCGTTTCACTTGTCGTATCGTGCACTGCACTACGATAGGCCATCAAGAATAACGGAAGATCCTTGTCCCAATTTCTTTGGTCGGCTTCTACTACCTTTGACAAATGTTCTTCCATGGTTCGGTTGAATCGTTCTACCATGCCATCCGATTGTGGGTTCATAGGTGTAGTTCGTGTTTTTCTAATGTCGAGTGTTCTGCACAGCTCTTCCATCAGTTGAGATTCGAAATTCCTTCCCTGGTCGGTATGCAACTCGAGCGGTGTTCCATATCTGCAAACCCATTCATTGACTAATGTTTCCGCGACCGTAACTGCTTCCTGGTTCGGTATTGCATAGGCTTCCGGCCATTTTGTAAAGTAATCAATGACCACCATGATGTATTTGTTACCTTTTGTCGTTTCCGGAAATGGCCCCGCGATGTCTATAGCAATTCTCTCCATTGGGGCACCCACATTGTACTGTTGCATCTCTCCTCGAGTTCTAGTTTTTGGTCCTTTGCTCGCTGCACAAGTATCGCATCGCCGACACCATTGCTCCACGTCTGTTCGATACCTTACCCAATAAAACCTCTCCCTTACTTTAGCCAGGGTTTTATTGACTCCCAGGTGTCCTCCAGAAATACTTCCATGCAGCTTTCCCAGTACCTCTTCCACTCGACTTGATGGCAACACCAGTTGTTCTAACACTTTCTTTCCATCAGCGGACTCCCATTTTCTTTTTAGTATCCCGTTGTCCATAAATAGTGAGTCCCATTGCGCCCAGTAGCATTTCACCTCCGTACTTAAAGGTGCTATCTCTTTCCACTCTGGTCGCCTTCCCTCGGTTTTCCATTTCAATATTGGTGCCATAGCTGGATCCTTTTGCTGCTCTCCTTTAAGTACCTCGGTACACCAATCGTCAGGAGTTTGGAACTTAATTTGATTCACTTTCATTGCCTCCTTTCTCTCAGTCCTGCTATATGACTTGCGCTCCTCAACACAGGGTCTTCTTGAAAGATCTTCAGCGTTACCGTGTATCCTTCTCTTCCGGTGTTCAACGCGGCAATCTCCTTCCTTTTTGACATTTGCCTCCTTTCTCTCAGTCCTGCTATATGACTTGCGCTCCTCAACACAGAGTCTTCTTGAAAGATCTTCAGCGTTACCGTGTATCCTTCTCTTACGGTGTTCAACGCGGCAATCTCCTTCCTTTTTGACATCCACTTGCTTGTTTGAAAGGTTCATTAACCGGCCTGGAACTACTCCTTCTTTTGCAGCTATTAGTGTTTTGCATTCCCGTCTAATGTGCCCTAGCTGTCCACAATTCCAGCATCTCACTCTGCTAGACCTTCTTCGTTGATTTTGTTCAGGCTTATCTTCCAAACTTTTGACACGCATGATCACTTCATCAAGCGCTGCTTTTATAGGTTCTTCAGTAACTTCCATCTGACGTACTCTATCTGAACCGTACGCTCTTTTTCCGGCTTCCATTTGCAGGGCCAATGCTAAGACTTCTGCAGGTAGCTTCTTTCCGCTTAGATAAAGCTGGTTTCTCATTTGCCCATCTCGAAGAGCATTGATGAATGTATCAGCTGCCAGTTCGTCTCGGTGTTCAGTGTTATAATTCGGATATGATAGATTAACCAGTCTCACAATGTCAGCCTCTAATTCTTGCAAGGTTTCGCTGACTCCTTGTTTTCGTGTCTTGAGCTGCATGCGATGGAGAGCTTGCATATGACTTTCCCCGAATCTTACTTCTAAGGCCTCCATAATCTTGCTGTAATCACGTTCTGTCGCTGATAGTGTCTGCAAAATTTCAGCAGCAGGCCCCTTCAATGCTAATATAAGCGCGTTTGCTTTTTGCTGGTGCTCAACCCCAGTTGTTGCTATCTCAAATTGCATCTTAAATATCTGATACGATGTAGATCCATCAAATGCGGGTGTTTTTACTCTAGCTGGGGCTGAAGTAGTTAATGGATTGATCATGTTACCTGACCTCACTTGTGCTATTTCTTGGCGGAATTCACTCGAAAGTTTGCGTAATTTCTCTTGTTCTTCGGTAACTGTCCGCAGCTCCCTTTCCATGTTGTTGATTTTAACCTCTGCACTGGATATACGTGACTCAATTACTTCACGTAGACTTTCTTGCTTTGCCATCATATCAGCAAATTGTTGTCGTTGCTCTACTTTTTGTTCTGCTGCCTGTTTCTCTTGTCGGGCCATCATATCAGCAAGTTGTTGTTGTTGCTCTACTTTTTGTTGTGCTGCCAGAGCTTTTTGGTCTGCTGCCTGTTTCTCTTGTCGGGCCATCAGATCAGCAAGTTGTTGTTGTTGCTCTAATTTTTGTTCTGCTGCCAGTTTCTCTTGTCGGGCCATCATTTCTTTCATCAACATCATCATCGGATCAATTGCTGGGGCATTCTGGACAGGAGCTTCCTCCGGCTCTACCTCTATGACCTCTGTGCTTTGGCCTGCTTCTTCTAAAACTTTACGCAGCCGAAATGCAAGTTCTGCCTTCGTTCCGTGGATTGGAGCCTTCCTTTTCTTCAACTCATCCTTCAGCTGGGTCTGGCTGAGATCACTAATATTTACTGTCTTGACCATTGTTTCAATAATCCCACTTCTGACACCACTGTAACGACTCTTCGTTGGTTCTTTTAGATTATTGAACAAACACGACAGTAAAAGACAGATCTTTAGTTAACAGAATCTCAAACTTTATTTGTCATCAAATTACAGCAGCTTCCGTTTTTCCTTACAATAAATTCCAGGGTCTCCAATTTATGTACACTAAACTTCACCGCTTTTCCACAATTTGAATCAATAATATTCGGAATGGTAAAATCTGTATTTACTATTCCACTAAGTTCAGATTCTTTCTCTATTAGTACCCAGGCTCAGATACCACCGATTATTCCTTAAACTTGCGAATATTTATAAACACTTTTAATTGCAAAAGTAAAACTGACTATCTGATATTTTTGTTTGCTTATTTATATCGAAAAATTAATAAATCGAAACTTCTATAATCCACTAGAAATCAATAATACGTAGTCCGTACATCTGAAATAGGCCACACCTGTTTTCATTCATACTTGCATTTGTATTAGCGAACTCAAATTTAATTTATGCAAAATGTATTAGGTAACTCCTTTTAATTAATGTAAACATTTGTATAACAAATTTAATTTACATTAATTTATGCAATACAATTTGCAATACAAGTAAAAGATTGAAAAAGGAGTTAACTTTTAATTAATGAATGAGTAAATAAAATTAACCCATTCTGGACGAAGTTTATTACAATATATATATCTTTCTTATATATATATAAAAATCACGTGTCACGATGTTTGTCCGCGATAAACTCCGCAACAACGTCACCAATCTTAATGAAATTTTGTACAATGTGTGTATGATGGTCCAGTTTGAGAGATAGGATAGTTATTATCTTGATTAAATGCCTAGATATTTTTTAATTGCAAATTAAATGTTAAATATGAATGGTTTATATGCCAACTTTCAGATGGCAGCGTAAATCAATTTATTCAATAGATAGTAAACTTCAACTTCGTATAAGGCCATTATTAGACTATCAAATATGTTTTAGTAAAGAAAGTTTTGTTATATTTGATAGTAAACGAAAAGTATATTATGCTAAGTCAAATACGTTACCAAAGGTTATTGATAATTTTTTGCACGATCAGGCGATTTTGCATGTTTGCTGATTCGTAAATAAACATAGTAAGTTTCGTTTACAAACCTTACCTTACTTGCCAGTAAGGGAGACCTCAGGGTGTGAATAGAAACGATTATTAGTTAAACAATTGTGTACGTCTATTCACTAGCTTCAAATTTAAATAACATTCATTTAAAAATATTGCAATTAAAAGATTTAAAAGCAATTAATTTTGAAAATATATTCGATGGAATTAAGTTTTGCAACAAAAAAACCTATTCAATTATGATAAAACGCAAAGCTTACTATTTTGAAATGACATTTTAAGAAATTTTCTTAAAAACATTCAAACTCGAATTTTGTGAATGAATTTTATTATTTAAATAATTTTAATTGAATTTTTATTAATCGTACAAAAAATGTAATAAGCAATTTGGGCATTAAGAGTATTACCGATTTCGGATATATTAGTGATCTCGACTTCGTCTCGATCTCAAAACATATATCCTCAATCGGGAAAACACTCTTACTGCCCTTAATACTTAAATAACTATTGTGGAGGTTACATATTAATTATAGAAGTTTTAAAAAGTATCGACACCTGTAAAAAATTTATTGTATTGGTTTTTATAAAGTTTGAATAAAAATAAGAGTAAAAATTAAAGAAAACAATAATTTAAATTTATTATTTTAAATTTTTCATTGATCTTCAATATTAGTTTACAAAAATCAATATCAAATTGAAAAATGCTCTTATTTGTATTTAAATGTAATGTATTGTATTTAAATTAAAATATAACGATTAGAGGTAAAAAAGATTTTCATCAAAACTGGATGAAAAACTAGGTAGCGAAGTTTATTTTACAACGTTTGCACTCTCCAATTTCCTGCCATATTTTTTTTATTGACCGATATATTTGAAAGTGTGATATACGCTTCATAAATTTGGGTTAGCCAATAGATGGTGCCGTATTTGTATTTGAAACGTTGTTTTTAACGTTGAAGTTTGTGCAAATACACTACGGTTTGCTTTTTCAAATTGTCGTGTAATATTTTTTCATTGCCGGTTGGCGATAATTATTTTAATTGGTTTTTTGTTTAAATATCAGTTTATGCGCGTGGCTTGCTTTGATCAATGTTTTTATAGTAATAATTAAAGAATTCAATAACGAATTAAATATATACTCCCACAGGAAGATTTGTAAAATTTAAAATTTTTGATCTATGGGTGTGACAACCCCGCGTACTTAGATTCCTGCTATTTGCAAATGAGTTAGCTTGAGTTATCGTAAACCAAAATTGGCAGGGAGATATCACTAGCCAAAGTGATATCTTAGGGAAGTTGGCGGATGAATTTTTTTCAATCAACGATAGCACCCTTAGTCTTAGTTATAGAATATTCTTTGACGATGACACGCTATTTCTTTTATAATAAAATGTGTTGGATAGTATGCATTACAATGTGAGCAACAACAGCTCATGACAGCCTTTGAAGAATAGGGTCCACAACAACATGCTTTCTAAGGTGTTGATGGACGCAAATTTTTATTTTTTTAAAAAATGAACTTTTTCGTTTGCTTGAAGAAAGGAGCTTCCATATAACTATTAAATATGCCGGGTTTAATCCTTCAGCAAAACCATGTTTTACATGATCTTGGTATATGCTTCTAGCACTATAAGCATAATTGGTAGCCCAATTTAGCTTTGTTCCTACAAATTTGATAAAAAAAGTATTTTATTTTTATATGGGATTTGTTGCATTAAATTTCTAGACAATACTTTTCTGTGAATTCATAGAATGGCGAACATTTCTATTCTAATTAACATCCTAAGTCACGATTGTATAGTCATTATTGATTGTTTTCAATCAATGTGAAATCAATGGCTGACACTTGGTCAATTTGTAGTCCTACATGAATTAACATTAGACTACATTAAGGGAATTTAAATTAATTTTGAATTTTTTGAGATCAATTAAACTCAAGTAAGTAAAGAAGTAATTGGAATTTTTTCAATTCAAAGGTATGGTTTGAAGTTTCTCAGAAAAAAACTCCACTTCACCTTTTGTGTAAAATAAATAAAGTTTTGAGAGATTTTTAGAGTGATTAAGCTTAAAGTAATTATTTTAATTCACATGAATTTTGCAATTTTAAAGCGTTTTTTATTTTCGTTCAAAAAAACTTCTTTAAAACAGTTTTTGTGTGTTTCGTGTCGGGAACAAATACAATTTACAATTGTATAATCACAGATGAAGAATTCAATTTAAATAAATATGAGATAATGAAGTTTCAATTTAGAAATTATCTGAACATGAAAATTAAAATATGTTTCATTGTTGTTTCATCCACTGTGGCTGAGTCTGTAAGATGGCTTTGAACTATGATGTCTCTGATGAGTGTGAGTTCAATCCCGACAATAATTACTTATTATCGGGAATAATACTTTCAATAATTACTTTGAGCAATAATTGCTAACAAAATCCACCAAAAATTAATATTCCATTAATATTGTCTATATATGGAACATATATGCCAATATATTGAGAGTGTAAGATATTAGCTTCGCATTGATTTGCAACAATCAATAATGACTTTAAAATGACTTAGGATGTTGACTAAATAGAAATATTTCTCATCCTATGAAATATGAATTCTTATACAAAAACATCCAAATAATTTTGATTTTTTTGGCATCACTTCTTCTATTCCTCTTTTGCATCACTTCTTCTATACCTTCATCGAATATATTGTCGCTATTCTTACTGCCCCTTGCTGACCATAAAATGACATAACGATCAAAATTTTTTGCAACATTTTTAGTAACCTACCACAGGTAAAGAAAGCGTATATCAAACCGTAAGAGCACTGTGAAAATTTGCGAATCCATTTTTGTTCCGTATGTTCTAATGTTCTATATAGAGACACACCTGAAAACTCAAAAACTCAAATCAAATAGATCGCGTATTTTTTATATATCCTTTATTGTATATATAATACTATTTTTGTTATATTTTACTGATCAACTAGAGTGCTGATCCTTTAACATTCATATTTAAAAAAAAATAGATCATTTCTCATTACAACTCTTTGAAATTATTGCTACTACGTCAACAAAATCTATACACACAAACTTTATTTATAGGCGTAGCAAAGCACGCCGGGTGCCGCTAGTATATATATATATATATATATATATATATATATATATATATATATATATATATATATATATATATATATATATACATATATATATATATATATATATATATATATATATATATATATATATATATATATATATATATATATATATATATATATATATATATATATATATATATATATATATATATATATATATATATATATATATATATACTAGGTCATTCAATAAGTCCGTAGGATGACACATAGATGGCGTTACTAGAATTTTTCCATATGATTTTTATTTAGTACTAACCTTCAAACGATACGTGTATAAATTTGACAGCAATCTGACTATTTATTCGTGAGTTATAGCATTTTGTGTGAAGCAACTTTTGTTTTTGAAAAAAAATGGAAAAAAGTGAATTTCGAATTTTGATAAAGCATTGCTTTTTGATGAAAAAAAATACAGTGGAAACCAAACAATGGCTTGATAAACATTATCCAAACTCTGCTCCATCGAGACAAATGGTAGAGAAGTGGATGGCTGAATTTAAATGTGGTCGTACCAGCACAAAAGATGCAGAGCGCAGTGGACGCCCAAATGAGGCTGTTATTCCAGAAAACATAAAAAAAATCCACAAATTGGTTATGAACGATCGCAAATTGAAGGTGCACGAAATAGCTGACATTGTAAAGATAGCAGATGGTAGTGTTTTTACCATTTTACATGAACATTTGGGTATGCGAAAGCTCTGTGCAAATTGGATGCCGCGTGAGCTCACAGTCGACCAAAAACAACAACGAATCGATGCTTCGGAGGAGTCTTTGGCACTGTTAAACCGCAATAAAAGGGAATTCTATCGTAGATATGTGACAATGGATGAGACATGGCTTCACAATTACACACCAGAATCCAAAAGACAGTCAGCTGAGTGGACAGCAGTCGACGAACCGAATCCAAAGCGAGCAAAGACGCAACAGTCGGCCGGTAAGGTGATGGCGTCTGTATTTTGGGATACGAACGGAATAATATTCATCGACTATCTCCAAAAAGGAACCACCATCAACAGCGAGTATTACTGTGAACTTTTGGATCGATTGAAGGCTGAAATCGCAAAGAAACGGCCACATTTGCAAAAGAAAAAAGTGTTGTTTCACCAAGATAATGCACCGTGTCACAGATCGATGAAAACGATGGCAAAATTGAATGAATTGGGCTTTGAATTGCTTACCCACCCACCATATTCTCCAGATTTAGCCCCCAGCGACTTTTTCCTGTTTTCAGATCTCAAGAGAATGCTTGCTGGAAAGAAATTTAAGTCCAATGATGGAGTAATCGCTGAAGCTGAGGCCTATTTTGACGAGAAAGAGAAATCGTACTATAAAAGTGGTATAGAAAAGTTGGAAAATCGCTATACTCGTTGTATCGCCCTCGAAGGCAACTATGTTGAATAAAAAAATCGAGTTTTGTCAAAATGTTGTTTTTTTGTTATATATATATATATATATATATATATATATATATATATATATATATATATATATATATATATATATATATATATATATATATATATATATATATATATATATATATACATATAACTGTTATATATATATATACATATAACAGTTATATATATATATATATATATATATATATATATATATATATATATATATATATATATATATATATATATATATATATATAAATATATATATATATATATATATATATATATATATATATATATATATATATATATATATATATATATATATATATATATATATATATATATATGTATATATATTATATATATATATATATATATATATATATATATATATATATATATATATATATATATATATATATATATATATATATATATCTGTAGGTGGGAGGTAAACTACACCAAGTCCAATTTTTTCAAAATACGTTTTTTTATACTGTTAGAATCAGGATTTTGTTCTCTATCGAGAGGTTAATAGCACTGAGTCCTAACTAGTGTAGTTTTCGAGATAGAACAATTTTAAATAGTCCAAGTCCATAGTCCGTAGTCCATTTTCAAACAGTTTTTTGGCTTTCCTGTAAAATTTTAAAAATGTGACTTGGTGTAGTTTACCTCCCACCTACACCTTTATTATTTTAGAACTTGCGGTTATTATTTTAGAACTTACGAAAATCTCTTAAAACATCCATTTTAATAAAAGCTTATTATCTCGAGAAATATCAATCATAGAGATTCGGTTATTATGAGTTTTTTGTAGGAAACTTAATTAACTACAACTTTGTTATTGACATTTTTCCTGTAGTTTTACCCATTTATCAAATAAAAACAAAAGAACAAGAAATTCATATAAAATTTACTTTTGTGATCTGTACTGTGTCACCGGTGTAAGTTACAGTTACATCTCCATAAGCATTTTGATAGATAATTTAATCCTGAGTTAGTTGCTTTTTTCCATTTTGTAATAGTGTAAAATGCCGCTGAGCTGTAATTTTTTTTTTTTAAAAAACACTAAAGTTTACATGTACTTTGTATGGAAAATACTCAAACGCAAAGGCCGAGTGCTAAACATTAATTTTGAGGGCTCATATTTTAGGAGGACGCTTTCTTGGGTATTTCCAACAAAATTTCGGTGGGGCACCAGAAAAAAAGAATTGTCGCCCCCAAAAAAAGCACCCTAATATATATATATATATATATATATATATATATATATATATATATATATATATATATATATATATATATATATATATATATATATATATATATATATATATATATATATATATATATATATATATATATATATATATATATATATATATATATATATATATATATATATATATATATATATATATATATATATATATATATATATATATATATATTTAAAATGGGTTGTTGATTTTTAGTATTTAATAAAACCTGTTAAGGTTTCCTTTTCGCAAACGGCAAACTTTGAAACTGTGTAAATGTATTTGTGTTAATCTATTGTATTTTACAACTTGATGGAAAGTCAGAAAAATATTTTCAGATAGAAACAAAATCAATCTTTTTATACAAAAGGAATACAATCTGCTGGTTTTCTGATTTCAGATCAATGTTTTGGTAAAAAAGAAAACGACAGTAGTATATTGAGTAAACATTTACAAAACTATAAACACGATCATTTAATTTTTTGTTTTATTTTTATTTACCTACATGTAAACACATCTAAACTTTATAAATTTTACTTTTACGAAATTATTCCTAAAACTCTTGCTTTACTTAAGAAATCGGTTCGTGAAACATACCCACTAGCGAAGGATCTAAATCCTGTGAATTCACTTCTTCCATGTACCAATCTCCAATTATCAACAATCATAACAGTTCCAGGATTTAACTTAAAATGCCATTCATTTTTCTCATCAAACATTTCTTTACAAAAACCATGATAAGCTTCATAAAAATCCATTATTTGATCATCAGACAATGAATTCATAGCTGCACGATCATTTACGTTAAAACGAACATTTTCAACATGTCCAGTTATAATGTTTGTTTGTATAACTGGCGTACAATAGTGATGATATTCCCCTTCTTCAATATAATCATTTGAAACTGGAAGTGTAGATAAATGTTTAAACCCTTTTGGATTTTTTGCCCGAAAATCCTTAGCTGCTTTGAATGAATCAAGGATAAATGTAACTGCACCAGATCCATTATGTACTAAACAATGTTGTACTACTAACCCGGCTGGATCATTGAAATACATATTATCTGTATGTCGTTCCAAGTAATTTTTCGAATAAGCTACATCATTATGCTCAAAGTTTCCTTCCATAGCTTCGAGCTCACCAAATATGTTACGTTGGATTGGAAATAATTTTTTTGTAATTATTCTGGTGTCCTCGATCGTTGGAGGGACGTTTTCAATAAAAGCGACACCGTATTTAATTAAACTTTCAACAACTTTTTTCGAAATGTTATCATTTTTCATATAGTCGTCACAATCGACCCTAGCATAATCTTCCTTTTGAATTGATTCCGCATCCCAATGAACAATTAGATTTTGATTATTTTCAAGTTGTTGCTTGTAGTAATTAAAACTTGATTTTATCAAATTTTCTATTTTATATGTTGATTTATGATTATCGCTCCCTATTTCAAAACCAGAAAAGATTGTAAGAAAATCTTGGCATCTAAAACACAAAGTTTGTACTTACATTCGATATCGATTTCGTTCTTAGTTATATTACAACTTTCTATTTCAATATCTAAAGGAACGTTTAATACACGAGCTTTTCGTTGTAATGTTTTGGATATATAGCAATCTTCACATTGACAATGATCTCTCAACCAAAAATTATGAAATTTCAACTTTTCATTCAAATATGTAAGCTCCAACATATTTTTTTTCCTATTAATATCTGAAATAATTTAGAAATATTTTATTTTATTGCAATTGAATATTAGAACAAAGCTTACAGTTCTCGGTTAACATGTTGTCCAATTGATTTATAAATTTTATATAACTACTTTCTGTTTCTTCGAACGCTATTTATATTAGTTTAAACGAATTCATTTTAACTTTTTTTGTCTATTTTTGTTTATTTATTAAATTATATTCCTTAATTTTACAAAAACAACTTTGACTAGTTGTTATACCGTCAAATACAAATATAATTTGTTTACATTTTTTTATGCATTTTTTAGAAAAAACCTGATTTTAGTTTTGCACAAATTAATTTTAATTTGCTATAATTATAAATTATACACTAATTAAGATTTATTATACGTAATTGGATTGATTCTACCCGGGAAACAATAGAAAGATCTAAACAGATCTGATTAGATCTCTTTCTGATCAAATTAGATCTAATGAGATCTTTGTTTTGAGTCAAAAAATGAGAGTTTGATCTTTTCAGATCTAAAGAGATCTGTTTAGATCAAGGTAGATATTCAAAGATCAAAGAAAAAAATTTGCGTTTAATCTTTGAAGATCTACAAAGCTCCGAAAATATCTCTTTAAATCTTGATAGATCTTCGAAGATCAATGTAAAAATTTGCGTTTGATCTTTGATGATCTACCAAGATTCAAAAAGATCTCTTCAGATCTGCAAAGGTCAAACACTAGTTTTTATCTTTGATCTTTGAAGATCTACCACGATTTACAGATCTCTTCAGATCTGCAAAAATGTGAAAATAGAAAAAAAATTTACAAAAATATTGTTCAGATCTAAAGAGATCTCTGCCAATTTTCTAACAACAGCTATATTTATTTGCATGTGACGATTATATATCTTTGCATATTTCATTTAGGTATTTTCATAATAGTTAGCATAATTTTCACTTTTTTGTGCCTCTTTTGTTTTTTCTGAAGTCGGTTCTATTTTTTTTTTAAAAGTTTATTTTTAATAAATGGGATCTAGTTAGATCAAATAAGATCTTGATAGATCGAAACAGATCTAAATATATCAAAGAAGATCTGAATAGATCCAAGAAGATCTGCATTTTGGAACATATCTATACAGATCTGTTTTGATCTAAGGAGATCTGCGCAGATCGTTGTAGATATGTTCCAAAATGCAGATCTACGCAGATCTACTAACGCAAATCTGATAAGATTTCTGTATTTTTTCCCGGGTAATTATTGAGTTATTTTTCAAATAAATTATCGATTAAATCAATTCATTGCTTTTCCTATAAACAACCTTTTTTTTATTTAAAGGCTTAGTTCCTGTTTTGGAGCCATATGGCCCATAAACAACCTTCTTATGTTAATAAAAGATCTAGCAAGGATATCAATTCATTTCTATCTAAATTTTCTATTGAAATCTAAGTTAAAGTAAGATATCACATACCACTGGCAATATCGGGGAGATATCACGATCCAAGGCGATATCTAAGAGGTGCTGGCGAATGAACTCTTCAGTTCATTCGCCTTGTATTCACATTGAATGGTAGCACTCAATCTTTTGGTCGATAAAATGAGCCTGCATATAACTTTATATCTGTGCTTTTATCATAGAGGAAGACAGGGCGTCACAATATCAAGAAGCCCCTAGTTGAATTATTGGCAGCCAGTTTGAGTTTTCTTCCTGCAAATTTAAAAAAAAATTCTTTTTAACTCCTTGTTATTTTAGTAAGTGCAAAGATTTTTTGCTTAGTTATCCATTCTTTAAAAAAAATGAAAACAGAAAAACAACATTTGCGTTCATCAACACTGGGGATTAAGATGTTACCGCTGCTGTCATGTTTTGTTCTTTCAATGTCACCAACTCCTTAACTCTCATCAACACTTTAATTATCAACGCTTTATAAAATATACTTAAAGAACTTTCTTGTAAATGTCTGGTCTGGTAAATGTATTTCATCATTAGCTATAAATATGCTGTGTTATAACAAGTCTATTGAGCCAATTCTTCTTTCATGCTAATCTGCATCAGAATCATCTTCTGATGGTGATTGAAACTTAGATTTTTGTTTGTTAGCGACAGATCTTTAGACATATAATAGATTAATACGTAATTTCAAGAAATTATTTACATTCGCATTAGGAACTTACGTTTTCTATTGAATATTCTAATTTAAATATTGTAAATATTTTGGAACATGTTTTAAAAGATTTTTATCATAATAAATTCTATACACATATTACCATATACCATGTCAATATTGCATAATTTATTCAGTGTTGATTTGTGTTTCAGCTTGTTTGTCAGACTTTATTAGAATTGAATTTGTAAACAAGACAAGTTTTGTTATCTTAAAATTATAAATTTAGAAGACAAAACCGATTTCGAAAAGGTTGAACAGCTGGACATTTACTTTTGGATTTGAAAAAAATAATTCGCCAAACTGGTTACTTACAATTATAAACGGGGCTGATTTGACTTTGAAGAAAACTCACTCCTCAGCTTTGAGAGTATAGTTTATTAACTGCCATTGTATGGATAACTGATAGTACATATTCGATAAAATAATTCGGTCTGTTCCTTAGCAAAGAGCCAACATTTCTCTCATTTGTGGTGTGAATTTTGTAGCGTGAAGATGAGTTGTCATACTTTTGTCCAACGGAGACAGAAAAAATTAAAATTAGGGTTGTTGTTGATTTGCAATATGCTTAGTTTATTAAGATCAAGTACTGGTCAAAACATAATATCAGTGAAAATGTTTAATATTGTATTATAGTGTTAAAGTTGGACTTTCTCTGAATATTTTTAGTAGGTATACAAATCGTGTTTTGTTGTCTGCATTTGATGTAATGATGATTGCTTTTGATCGTCTGAACCAATTAGTCAAGTATATTAAATAATAAAGATAAGAGTTGGTTTCTATAGATCAAATGTGATTATTCGTTCAAGCACTTGCACGTTTTGGTATACAATCTTGTCGAGATTTGTCAGTATGTTGATTGTTTGTTATTTATCTAGTGTTTGGTTTCTGTTGATTTGTCAGACAAATTGAGAAAATTGAGAATGGTTTCATATGTCCTTTGATCGTTTGATTGCTCAGGTAGTATTTTAAGGATCAAGCGTCTAAGTGAGGTGTACAATTAAATGACAAAAATTACTTTAAATAATGTAAGTAGTAAAACGTTAGTAGGTTCTTACAAAAGGTTCTGTCCGGTGTGTTTTGCACGTTACGCGTATTATTTAAAAATTATTTAGAGAAATCTTGATGGTAGGAATTGGTATGTGAGATCAAAAACTAGATTATTGCATTATAAGTCTGTCAAAAAAATGTTGTCAAGTGTGTCAAAAGAAAGATTTTTTTAGTTTTTTACCCAATTCAAGTGTGTCAAAAGAAAGATTTTTTTAGTTTTTTACCCAATTTTTTGGAAAAAAATAAAATTAATTATTTGTTTGAAATGAAATTTTATTATTATTATAGAGAATTACGGCATTATAAGTTTGCAAAAAAATGTTGTCAGGTTTGTCAAAAGAAAGATTTTTTTAGTTTTTTACCCAATTCAAGTGTGTCAAAAGAAAGATTTTTTTAGTTTTTTACCCAATTTTTTGGAAAAAAATAAAATTAATAATTTGTATGACATGAAATTTTATTATTATTATTATAGAGAATTATGGCATTATAAGTTTGTCAAAAAAATAATGTCAAGTGTGTCAAAAAATAATTTCATTTAGTTTTTTAGCCAGCTTTTCGGAGAAAAAAATGTAGCTGTTTTTATGACGTAAATGTAATTGAAAATGAAATTGGACATGGAAATTTTTGAATTTGTTATAGTTTTTGAAATATTTTTTGGAATTTTGAAAAAAGTGTATATTTTTGATTATGTAATAATTTTTGCAATATTTTTAGAATTTTGGAAAAAGTTTTAATTTTTGATTTTGTAAGAATTTTTGGAATATTTTTAGAATTTTGAAAAATTTTAAATTTTTGATTTTATTATAATTTTTGGAATTTTGAAAAAAGTTTCAATTTTTGATTTTGAATTGATTTTTGCAATATTTTTAGAATTTTGGAAAAGTTAGAATTTTTAAGAATTTTTGGAATATTATTGGAATTTAGAAAAAGTTTAAACATTTGATTTTATTCTAATTTTTGGAATATGTTTGGAATTTTGAAAAAAGTTTGATCTTATTTAATTTTTACAATATTTTTGGAATTTTAAAAGAAATATGAATTTGTGATTTTGTAATATTTTCTCGAAACGCTAAATGGAGAGGTTTTTGAGTAGTTTGCTGAGTGTATCATCTTTTCACTAAATTATGTTAATTTATGATCTGTTATAATTTTCCGGTAACGTATTGATGTTTCGTGTTAGTTTTGTAATAAATTTCTAAACAGAGATTAAAAAAAGTACTTGCACTTTAACAAAGAGTTATGTTTGATATACATCGCTGCCCAAAACTAAAAACCAAGTCCTCATAAAAGTTTTTTACCGAAAACTATATCAGCGTCAGCGGACTGTTTACAAACTACTTATACATGCACAACTCTCGGAAAATTCTCTATATTCTTCTTATTCTAACAATACTGCTTACGGTACGTTTACGGTAACCATTAACGTTACGTTTACGAAGACTTGTATGAAAAACTACTTCGATTTCCTTACGCTTACGTTACGTTTTTCTTAGAGGGATATGACTTATTAAATAATTAATTACTTATTAATTTTTTCACTAATTATGTTTATTTACTTGCTAGTTTATCGTCTTTTAATAGCCCGAACGGTTTGGAATTTGCACATTTTTTAGAATAAATCAAAAACTATGTACCGGAAAATTCTAAAAAAAATTGCAATGTTTTGGAAATTTAGTGTTCTCGCTTGGGTCAAAAAAAGTTTTTTTTTACCCTCCTTACACCCATCCGCTAAAGACACAGAAATATAATTATTTGAGAGTTCGCTATAATTTTCGTTCAAAATATAGCAAATTTCCTGTCTCTATGAATTTTTTCAATTTTTTCTGTCTATCAGTGTCGAAGCGTAGGGGGGGAGGGGGACGGTCTAGAATTTGCACATTTTTTAGAATAACCCAAAAACTGTGTACCGGAAAATTAAATTAAATTAAATTTGGTGCTCTTTCAAATGACACCCTTCCCCACCCCAATCCCTTAAAAGCACACATATATAATTATTTGAGAGTTCGCTATATTTTTCGTTAAGAGTTTATCAAACTTCCTGTCTCTGTGAATTTTTTCAAATTTTTCTGTTAATTAGGCTCGAAATGCAAGGGAGGGGACCAAATTTTTGTGTCACTTTATTGATAATAATTCAATAACTATGCATTGCAAAATTCTAAAAAAAATGGCAATATTTCTAAAATCAAATGCTCTTTCAAATGACACCCCCATTACCAAAACTACGTGAAAAAGCCTCAAAAATTCAACCGCGCATAACTCCGATTCAGAGTGTTCAAAAAATAAAAGCAGAAATTTCTTTTCTTATTTCGTCAATACCAACAATATATCAAAATTTCAGATTTTTTAAAAATAGTCGATTTTTTTCGATGTATGTTTTCAAAATAATAGCCCCCTATATTTTCACGTAGGGGTGGTTTTCACCCCTTAAACATAAAAAGCGCAAGTAAGGCTTATGTCACCTTTGAAGTTAAGAGTAAGATGAGTTTAATTCTAAATTTTCATGAACATCGATTGAGGTTCAAAGAATTCAGAAGCATTGGTCTATTTTCATGTTCCGTTACTGTACTAATTGTCCATACTTATTTAATTCTGGTATAAGCCCAATTGTATTGTTTTAATAAACTTAAATGAAGTAAGTGTGTGCAACTCATTAGACGGCATGATTTGTCTGTGGTTTGGTATCATGAATGCCGGTCGTCGATTCCGATCGGATTGTTACCGTTAACGATAATAAATGACAAGAAATTAAGTCAAAAAATATGAAGGGGCTGAAATCTCACAGCTCTGAGATATCAAGACTTCGGTCTGGGTTAAGGATTTTTATATATTTTTCGGCAAAAAACTTTTATGAGGACATGGTTTTTAGTTTTGGGCAGCGATGAATATCGAACATAGCTTTTTGTTAAAGTACATGTATTTTTTATCTCTATACAAAATCATAGATTAAAACTTTTACAAAATCATAGATTACATTACAACTTTTTCAAAAACTCTAAAAATATTGCATAAATTATAACAAAATCAAATATTTAAACTTTTTCCAAAGCTATAAAGATTATAATATAATCAAAAATTTTAAATTTTTTCAAAATTCCAAAAATATTACCAAAATTTTTACAAAATTGAAACTTTTTTCAAAATTCCAAAAATTATATATAAAAGAAATCTATTTTTTTTCCAAAATTCTAAAAATATTCCAAAAATTATAACAAAAACATAAATTAAAACTTTTTCCAAAATTCTAAATATATTGCAAAAATTATTACAAAATCCAAAATACAAACTTTTTTCAAAATTCCAAAAATATTTCAAAAACTATAACAAATTCAAAAATGTCCATGTCTAAATTCATGTTCAATTACATTTACGTCATAAAAACAGCTACATTTTTTTTCCAATAATGTTGGCTAAAAAAATAAATGAAATCATTTTTTGACACATTTGACATTATTTTTGACAACATTTTTTTGACAAACTTATAATGCAATAATCTAGTTTTTGATCTCACATACCAATCCCTACCATCAAGATTCCTCCAAATTCAATGTTCCTACTCGTAATCACTTAAAATGAACGTTTTTTAAGCCAAAAATATGAAAATTTGCTGTTTTTGACACACTTAATGATTTTTTTGACACACTTCCGGTACAGTTATCGAACACAGCGTCCTTTCGGACCTGTCCCTTGAGTATACTTATTTTTAGAAATCTCTCCAGCGGGAAAACCCTGTAGCGTAGGTTATGACGGACGGCCGGCAGACAGACATACATTTTTTTTGCTTTTTTAGAATCAGTAGGTCCTAAAACGTCGAAAAATGCCAAAAAAAAGTGGGGGTAAGAATTTCACTTTTGGCTCATGAATGTAATAGGTACTTAGGTCTTTCAGACCGAAGTAATTCTTACAAAATCATAAATTGAAACTTTTTTCAAAATTCTAAAAATATATAAATTCTATTTCTTTTCTAAATTCTAAAATATACCAAAAATCAAAATTTCTTCCAAAATTCTAAAAATATTGCAAAGAATATGGTAAAAATTGTACCTTTTTTCAAAATTCCAAAAATTATAATAAAATGAAAAATCTAAAATTTTTAAAATTCTAATAATATTCCAAAAATTCTTACAAAATCAAAAATTGAAACTTTTTTCAAAATTCAAAAAGTATATATAAAAGAATTTTATTTTTTTTCAAAATTCTAAAAATATTGCAAAAATTATAACAATATAAAAAATTGTAACTTTTTTCAAAATTCCAAAAATTATAATAAAATCAAAAATTTAAAATTTTTCAAAAATTCGAAATATATTCCAAAAATTCTTACAAAATCAAAAATTGAAACTTTTTTCAAAATTCTAAAAATATTATAAAAAAATTCTATTTTTTTTCAAAATTCTAAAAATATTTCAAAAATTATAACAAAATCAAAAATTAAAATTCTTCCAAAATTCTAAAAATATTGCAAAAATTATTACATAATCAAAAATACACGCTTTTTTCAAAATTCCAAAAATATTTCAAAAACTATAACAAATTCAAAAATTTCCATTCCATTTACGTCATAAAAATAACTATATTTTTTATACCAAAAAATTGGCTAAAAAATAAAAGAAATCATTTTTTGACACACTTGACATTATTTTTTTGACAAACTTATAATGCCATAATTCTCTATAATAATTCTCTTTCCAAAAAATTAGGAAAAAAAATAAATAAAAACTTTCTTTTGACACACTTGACAACATTTTTTTGACAAACTTATAATTCCATAATTCTCAATAATACTAATCAAATTTCATGTCATATAAACAATAAATTTTATTTTTTTTTTCCCAAAAATTGGGTAAAAAATAAATAAAAATCTTTCTTTTGACACACTTGACAACATTTTTTTGACAAACTTATAATGCAATAATCTAGTTTTTGATCTCACATACCAATCCCTACCATCAAGATTTCTCCAAATTCAATGTTCCTACTCGTAATCACTTAAAATGAACGTTTTTTAAGCCAAAAATATGAAAATTTGCTGTTTTTGACACACTTAATGATTTTTTTGACACACTTCCGTACAGTTATCGAACACAGCGTCCTTTCGGACCTGTCCCTTGTTGGTACAAAAAATTGCTGTTTCTGTTGGTTTGGTTCTATTTTAAATGATTTTATTTTAAATGGTGAGTTCAAGCCGCTCCTAACAAAGGGAACATGTTCTTGAGTGGTATTGGTTTAACGCCAATGACTCGTCGAGATATACTATCGAGTTTTATTCTGCCCCTCTCCACAACACCACCCTAATTCTGTTAACGCTAATCAGGCAGCACGGTTTGGACTCAGAACTTCGATTTTCACTATCCATTCCGCATTTTTAAATGAAATAAACCTTAACGTCTCTCCAATCATGAGAACCATGACTTCAAAAACTGGATTTATATTCTTAGATACACAAAATAGAAAATGATAACCTTTGAAAGACCCTAGCCCTAATGTACTATAAGAATGATTATAATGCAAAGAAAAAAATTACAAAATTTATTTAGTGTGGAAAGTTTCACATGACAAACTGGTCGTTTGCTCCTAAAAAATAAACAAAAATGATTTCCGATTTAAGTATGTTTATTGCATTTCTTTTTCTTTTTCTAATTAAATTATTTTTATTTAAGATATTAACAATAATGCAAATATGCTGGAGGTGACATATTTAGGAGAAATAAAAAAATTTCATAACTATTGGTTACGCGACAACTGTCTTTGTTCAATATGTTTTTTAACAGAAAGTCGGCAAAGAAAAATAAACATTCTGACAATTCCATTGGATATAAAAATTAAATCCTGTAAATTGGTTAAAAACGAAATAGAAGTTGTATGTAAGTAGTATTCTTCTTTAAAGCAAAAATATGCTCACATGTTATACGATTTGTTTTAATTTAATATCGTTTTATATATGTGTATTTCTATATACATTATAGGGTCAGATAACCACGTCTCAAAATACGACATCGAATATCTTTTAAAATTAAAGTTTGATAATTTTAAGAAAATATTGAAAAATGATTTTAATAAACGTGTTCTATGGGACCGGGACATTATAGAAAAGGAAAATTATGTTCAAGTGGAGTTTGAAGAATATATGAAAGATGATACTGTTGCTAAAATAGTTTGTGAAAATCTAATCAAATATGGATTTGCTTTTATTAAAAATGTTCCTGTATCAATGAAAGGAACCGAAATCGCTGTTACAAGGTAAAATTAGATAAAATGGTTAATTATAAAATCGATGGTGATAACATTTTATTTCAGATTGTTTCCAATTAAAAAAACTTTATTTGGAGAGTTGGAAATATTTCAGGGAAAAAATGAACATACCGATGTTGCATATACAACAGATTATTTAGATCGTCACAGTGACAATGTATATTTTAACGACCCAGCTGGATTAGTTATAAACCAATGCTTGGAACATGATGGAACAGGAGCATTTACATTTTTCATTGATGCGTTTAAAGCTGTAACTAATTTTAAAATAAAAAATCCAGATGCTTTTGACCGTTTATGTAAAGTTCAGCTAACAAGTCATTTCACAGAACCTGGTCAACATCATTCCTTTTTTACACCAATAATTCAAACCAATCCAATTACTGGAGATTTAGAAAATATTCGTTATAACATAAATGATAGAACAACAATGAATACATTACCTGATGATAAAATAATGCAATTTTATGAAGATTATCATCAATTGTTAAAGGAGTTGTATAATGAAAAAAATGAATTTAAATTTAAGTTAACGCCTGGAACGGTATTGTTGATGGATAATTGGAGATTATTACATGGAAGAACTGAATATACAGGAAATAGAACATTGTGCGCTGGATATGTAGCCAGAACTGATTATCTAAGTAAAGTAAGAGTAATGGGTGTTATTTCTTAAAAAAACTAAACTAAAGAATTAATTTTACATAATTTTTTTTTTGAAAACTCTTGTTTTTTGCGCTTTTAAATAAGTTTTAAATAAAATTTTTTTAACAAAATAAGCCCAAAAGTTTTCTATCACATGACATGAACCACAAAAATGGCGGAAACTAATGGAGATGTTTATTAAGATAACACTCGTGTCGTGCTTTACTACTTCTCATTAGTCGGCAAAACGGTCAAACGCTATCGCTAGAAATCAGACGTTTACTACAAGCTCAGCACTGTCTTGTCCTCCCCAAGCAACAAAATAGGTCGAATACGGGTAGCTTTATACTTAAAATTTAAAGGTTATAATAACTTAACATTTATTTGTAAATGTTAGACGTTAAATCGACCGATGTCTGACCGATAGATTTCGCGTGGTTCTAATTATAAAAACAGGTGCACTGGCCCATCACTTCGCCCAGTTGCTTATCAGTTCCTCCTCATTATTTATAAACTGTTTTTGATCAAAACTTACATATTGTCACGTTTTTCCACCTTTCTCAAATTGACCTCTCTCAATTCGGTAAACGTACGTTATTCCCAAAATTTCTTCTGTACCTCGATTTTGGTTCTGTGAAAAAAAAATGAAGTGGAATGGAGTTATTATTTATCTCGAATTTTGATTTCTCACTAAATAATTCCATTCCAATAATTGGTATTCTCTCGTTCTCTTTTCGAGATATCGTTTTTAGTACAAGTTCTAATTTACCTAGTACAAATTTTTGAAAATGAGATTGATCTGTCAGTTTAATAACTTGTTTTTAATTATCACTAAGTTTACACCATGGTAGTATAATCTTTCTTATATATATATATATATATATATATATATATATATATATATATATATATATATATATATATATATATATATATATATATATATATATATATATATATATATATATATATATATATATATATATATATATATATATATATATATATATATATATAAAAATCACGTGTCACGATGTTTGTCCGCGATAAACTCCGCAACAACGTAACCCATCTTAATAAAATTGTGTTCAGTGTGTGTATAATGGTCCAACTTGAGAGATAGGAGAGTTTTTATTTTGATTAAACGCCTAAATATTTTTTAATTACGAATTAAATGTTAAATATGGATAGTTCATAAGCAAACTTTCAGATGGCGGCGTAAATTAATTAATTTACTGTCCAACCTGCTTTATCGACTTTTTAATCATCCATGTAGGGCCCATATAGATTATCAAATATCTAAAAGCTTAATTGTTCACAAAAGCTTATTTGTTCACAATTCATTTAATTGTTAAGCTTAATTGTTCACAAAAACCAATCCGAAATTATCAAATATGCTATTGAGTGATTATTTTGTTCCGGTGTTTGCTGCAATGGCACTGCAAAAGGGGGAAAAGAAACGAAATTCAATCAAATTTATATGGGATTTCATACAAAACACAACTTGAATAATTTTAAAAATTATCTATGAAATTTCACATTTTACTACAATGAAATAATTTAAGTTTCTTTATGAACTATTACTGACGATTACTGACAATATTGAGCATAATATATAAAATATTTTATTTTCTTCTGTCCGTAAAAGAAATACGAAAATAGGTTAAATTTTTCATACAAGTTTGTATGGAAAATGTTGGCAATTTTCATGTTTGAGCGACTTAAGAATATTTTATATATTACGTTTAATATATACTCGATAGGATAGTCTTTATCTCAATTAAAAGTTTTAATATATTTTAATTGCGAATTGAATGTTAAATGTATTTCGTAAACACATTTAACGTAAGTGACACAACTTCATCATGGACTTTTTAAATCATCAGCGTAGGCCCCGAAAAAACTGTTGGTTTCAATTTTTTGTTATAATGATACATACAGTTTTGAAGTTTAACGCATAGCTCTTTCTATTTTGTGAATTATTTTTTTTTTTGAATTGTGTTGTGTATCATTTAATTATTATTATTTTTAACTACAAAATAATAAGTTTTTTACAAGAATAAATTAAAATTGTGAAAGTACTAATAAATTTGTTTAAAAATAATAATTTTATTTAAAATAATAATTGCCGTGGCCCATTATCGATGAAATTGAAATTGAATCTGCAAATTGACTCAAAAATTTCAATTTACTCTGCTATCGCATTTGAATAAATTTTGCCAGATTGTGGTGTTAAAATTCATGTAATATTTGTTTTTCAATATATGTTTTTTCGTAATTTAATTTTTTTAGAAGAAGATAAAGCAAAACAAAAAATTATATTTCTGCGAAAAACGACTAAATTTCAATTTCATCGGCATTTTTGAGAAATGAGTCACGGCAAATAATACAGAAAAAATCTACTTTACCGAACGTCTTAAAAACATTAAAATTCATTAGAAATCATTAGAATTTTGACAACACGACTTTAAAGTTTATTAATTTTAATGATTTCTTTATAAATACTCAAAATTACGGTTAGTAGTAAATACGTCTAGATAACGTTATGGCCAATAACATGAGCTATCAACCAAAAAGCTTCGAGTACGAATCAAGTCACGTCGTTCCGTTTTTTTTTGCTTTTTTGGTTTTTATTTATATTTTAGATTCAAAATCACGGAGGTGGAAAATTTCAAATTTGGTTTGACAAAAAACAGTAAATGCTATAATGATGATAACTAATTTGTATTGTCACTAAATCTGTATTAAAACAATAGTTTGTTAGGGTATTGCACATAATATATTACTTCTTTTCTAATATTACTTTCAAACGCCGCTTAAAATCATTATTTCATGGGACAGTCATTATTTCATGGACGTTTTTGAAAGGTTAATAAATTGTCCAAAAAGGCATAAAAACGATTTAGCTATTTTAAGCCTTTAACGTTTAGAAACAGTTTAAGCCCCAAAAACATTACAGTGCATGAACAATGCAATTACTTTTACCAAGTTTGTATGAAAATTTATTTTGAGGAAAAAAAATTTATTTTTGAAATATATTTTTCTCAATGAAAAAGTTTAAAATTTCTTAACTTTTTCCTCATGATCAATGAAGAATGAAGCTAGCTACAGTTTAAAGCATTGTGCTGATATTAAAAAATAATAATAAAAAGTTGATACCATCAGATTCTCCATTGATACCATCAGATTCTCCAATACCATTCAAAGGACTTCAATTTCGTATTCGTTTGGCTTTCGCCATGACCATAAATAAGTCTCAAGGACAAACAATGTCCATTTGTGGCTTGGCCTTGGCAAATCCATGTTTCTCCCATGGGCAACTATATGTTGCATGCTCACGTAAATCAGCAAATCTTATTGTATTAGCAAAAAACAGGTTAACTAAAAATATTGTACACCGATTAGCACTGATTTAAATTAAAATTACAAATTTTTACTAGAAGACCCGACGCACTCGGTGCGGTGAACTTCGTACCACTTACAATATATTTGTAGATAACATTCGTCAGCGATTATCAATTCTGATCGACATTCTACCTGCAATTCATTGAGATCAATAATAGTGGCTGTATTGTATAACTTGAATTTTTTGGCTATTAAACGAAACTATTCGGGAATACAATTTTTTTCAATTACTTCGGTCTGAAAGACATAAGTATTACATTCTCGAGCCAAAAGTGAAATTCCTACCCCCACTTTTTAGGGCATTTCTCAACGTTTCAGGTCATAACGATTTTAAAACAGCAAAAAAAAATGTATATCTGTCTGCCGGTCGGTCGTCCGTCACCACCTACGAAATCTAGAAAACCGCTGAAAGGATTTCAAAAATTTTTATTTCTAAAAACAGGTACACTCAATTAAAATAGCCTTCAGGACGATATGTTCGATAACTGTACCAGAAGTGTGTCGAAAAAATCGTCAAGAGTGTCAAAACAAGGAAATATTCATATTTTTTGCTTAAAAACGGTAGTTTTAGGTGATAATGAGTAGTAACCTTGAGTTTAAAGAAACCTTGATAGTCGGGATTCGTATGTGAGATCAAAAAGTAGATTATTTCATTATAAGTTTGTCAAAAAAATATTGTCAGTGTGTCAAAAGAATGTTTCATTTAATTTTTACCCAATTTTTTGGAAAAAAATAAAATTAATTATTTGTATGTCATGAAATGTGATTGAACATGCAATTTGAATTTGTGAATTTTAAATTTTTTCAATATTTTTGGAATTTTGAAAAAAGTTTCAATTTTTAATTTTGTAAGAATTTCCGGAATGTTTTTAGAATTTTGAAAAAGTTTAAATTTTTGTTTTTATTATATTTTTTGGAATTTTGAAAAAAGTTTGTATTTTTAATTTTGTTAATATTTTTATAATTTTTAAAACAAATTGAATTTTTGAATTTATGAATTTTGAATTTTATAAGTATTTTTAGGATGTTGAAAAAAGCTTCAATTTTTGATTTTGTAAGAATTTTTGGAATATTTTTAGAATTTGAAGAAGTTTGAATTTTTAATTTTTTTATAATTTTTGAAATTTTGTAAAAAGTTTCAAATTTTGATATTGTTATAATTTTTGCAATATTTTCAGGGGCATACGATAAAACTTGAAGGTTTTCCAACCCTCGAACACGCAACATATAATTGACCATGCGAAAAGCACGAGGTTTCTAGGTCCAGCCCACAAATTGACATTGTTTGGCCTTGTGACTTATTAATAGTGCGAATGCTAATTGAATTGGAAATTCGACAACAAGCTTAAAAATTTCTCCAAAACTCTTTACCAATCACTTTCAAATTTTGACATGCCGTTCGATTCTAAATCCATCTAGATTGATCAGCTAGAATGCTAATGCTCTCTGTTATTCATATTTCCCAAACGGAAAAATTAAAAACTACGCTTTCTATTTTTATTCCGACTCTTTGAAATTATTTTTGCTAATTCAACAAAATGTACGCGCACAAACTTTTGTATAGGCGTAGCAAAGCACGACGGGTCCCGCTAGTAGAATAATATAGCAAATAACTATTAAACTATTACAGTGTAAACGGATAGAATAATACTTTTTTAATATGACAGCTAGTTATTTGATATTTTGCTTTTCATCGATAGTATAATAGTATATTCAAAAAAATTGTAACCGTCAAAACGTAAAATGTAAACCACAATTTCATGCGATTGTAAAAAATGTGTAACATCAAAATTACTCAAAATTTAGTTTTAATTTTAAATTAATATGAGTCCCGGGAAAAAATACAGAGATCTGAAGAGATCTTATCAGATCTGCGTTAGCAGATCTGCATGGATCTGCATTTTGGAACATATCTACAACGATCAGCGCAGATCTCCTTAGATCAAAACAGATCTGTATAGATATGTTCCAAAATGCAGATCTTCTTGGATCAACGCAGATTTTTTTGATACATTTAGATCTGCTTCGATCTATCAAGATCTTATTTGATCTAAAAAGATCCCTTTTATTAAAAATAAACTTATAAAAAATAGAACCAACTTCAGAAAAAACAAAGCAGGCACAAAAAAGTGGAAAATAACTCAATTATGCTAACTAGTTATGAAAATAAGTCAATTAAATATGCAAAGACATAGAATAGTCACATGCAAATAAATATACTGTTAAGTTGTTAGAAAATTGGCCGAGATCTCTTTATAGATCTGAACAATATTTTTGTAAACTTTTTTTCTATTTTCACATTTTTGCAGATCTGAAGAGATCTCTATAACTCGTGGTAGATCTTCAAAGATCAAAAATAAAAACTAGTGTTTGACCTTTGCAGACCTGAAGAGATCTTTTTCAATCTTGGTAGATCATCAAAGATCAAACGCAAATTTTTACATTGATCTTTGAAGATCTATCAAGATTTGAAGAGATCTTTTCAGATCTTTGTAGATCTTCAAAGATCAAACGCTAATTTTTTTCTTTGATCTTTGAAGATCTACCTTGATCTAAAGAGATCTCTTTAGATCTGAAAAGATCAAACTCTCATTTTTATGACTTAAAACAAAGATCTCATTAGATCTAATTTGATCAAAAGAGATCTAATCAGATCTTTTTAGATCTCTTTATTTTTTCCCGGGGTATTATAATTTGTTGTTGAAATACTTTTCGATTGATAAGATTTCTTATTCAAATTTGAAATACGGTAGTCGTATTCTATCTGTCAGTATTATTCTGAGCGTTTACACCACATGATAGAATAATACTATTTTGTGGTATAAACACCCAATATATAGATGGTTTAATAGCACAAAACTATTATTCTATTAAACTATCGGTGGTACAAACTTAGTATGTGTTTCTCTCGTTAGTTTACAAGTACATATTTTCTGTTGTGATCTAAAGCTTTAATTGTAAAATTATTCCTTAAAATTAAATAAATAGTGTATTTTGCCACCTCGTCCCATTTCCCTATATCCGTCTGCCTTATCAAATCTGCGAAGAGCATACAAAACAAAATGTTTAGTATATTTAAATTAAATAAATAATTTAATTTTTCTGAAACAGTTATCCACCAAATCCACATTCTTCTCTAAATAATTAACTAAAATTTCTTCTTAATTTATCGCAACCTTTTTTCTCCATTTTTGTGCGTCTATACAAAATTTCAAAGCAAATATAGTATATAAAGAAACTAGTTTCATAATCGACGATTTTATCGCACGCAATCTGTTTAGAAAACGACCCGCGCAGCGGGGAGTTTTCTAAAGGATAAGTGCGATAAAACGTCTTATGAAACGAGTTTTTTATACTATTTTTTCTATTTTGCATTTTTTGTCTTGAAATTTTAAAAAATGTGTATTGTATTAAAAATACTCAATTTGAAATTTTGTTATTATTACTAATTATTTTATAGTTATAGTTAATTAAAATATTTGACGCTAATTTAGATATTCTTATTAATTTAATTATATAATTATTCGTTTTAATTTTCACTGACGTTTGTATGACCAATGTGACCAGCCTTGAAAAACAAAACTTTGCTTATCGTAATGAAGGTCATTTCGATACGCAGTTGGGTATAGTAAGGTCATTCAATAAGTCCGTAGGATAAGTAAGAAAAAAACAACATTTTGACAAAACTCGATTTTTTTATTCAACATAGTTGCCTTCGAGGGCGATACAACGAGTATAGCGATTTTCCAACTTTTCTATACCACTTTTATAGTATGATTTCTCTTTCTCGTCAAAATAGGCCTCAGTTTCAGCGATTACTTCATCATTGGACTTAAATTTCTTTCCAGCAAGCATTCTCTTGAGATCTGAAAACAGGAAAAAGTCGCTAGGGGCTAAATCTGGAGAATATGGTGGGTGGGTAAGCAATTCAAAGCCCAATTCATTCAATTTTGCCATCGTTTTCATCGATCTGTGACACGGTGCATTATCTTGGTGAAACAACACTTTTTTCTTTTGCAATTGTGGCCGTTTCTTTGTGATTTCAGCCTTCAATCGATCCAAAAGTTCACAGTAATAGTCGCTGTTGATGGTGGTTCCTTTTTGGAGATAGTCGATGAATATTATTCCAAAATAGTATAAAAAACTCGTTTCATAAGACGTTTTATCGCACCTATCGCACTTAGTAATGACTTTATTTTAGACGCAAAATAGATAAATTTCATCTCATCTTTAAATTCGTTGACGAGATAATTTGACAGTTCCTCCCACAAATGCTGAATTTATTTTCTCATTCCACTGAGCCGGTATGCAAAAATCTCATTTAGTACGAAATCTCATTCCAGCTGGATGCGAAATATTGTATAGGATGAATTGAGGCTGAGTTCAATTTTGCATTGTATTTCGTTACGATTATGTCGAACCTTAAACATTTTACACATAAATAAATCGTAAATCACATTTTGCATCCTATTTATCGTGACGGAAAGTTGAACTTTACGCCCGTAAAATAAAAAGACGTTGCTATATAAAACGTTGATTAATTTGTTTACTAATTACCACCCGTAAAATAATCATGAAATTCGAACAAACAAATAAATTATTGTATGAAGCTTATAGTGAAAATCATGGCAAGCATAGTCTTTTTTGAATTTTTAAAATGTCTAGCGAGTTTAAAAATTCAAAAAATGATTTGTTCTTCAATTAAGTTGTGCAGTTGTGCGTTGTACGTAAAACGTTGTACATACACTCATACTGAAAGGAAGATTACGCCCTTGGTTCAATGAAAGTCCTTGCTTCGCGTCGGGCTTCAATATGAACCGCAGGCGTACACTGAATTGTAGGTCAAATACAACAAACAATGGTCTGTTGAATTTATTTAAAGGACACGTTATTTAATTTTCTATTGTGTTAACAAACATGTTTGTTAATTGACAGATTTCAACAAATATGTTTGTTAAATATTTTTAGCTATTTTTACAAGCAGTTCTTTGATTTTCCGTTGTTGAATAAAATCAAAAATATAAAACATAAATATGAAAAAATTCCAGTATTAAGGGCTTGAAATTTATAATGAACAGTAGAATAAAAGTGAAATTTTGTGAAATAAAAAGCATAGTTTTAAGAAAAAGTGTAAAAGTATCTATTGCATTGTGTCAATTAAAATACCTAAAAAATTAGTGAAATTTTAGTGAATTTGAGAGAAATTAAATTATTTGAATGTTCTAAAAAATTTAAGGAAAGTCGACAGTTTTGTTTTAAAGATGTCATAGACGGGTAAATTCTGTAAATTTTAATTAACATCATTATAGAAAAAATATAAGTATATTCAATAGTATTATAATAAAATATAAACTAATTATAACTAACTAATAGTTTTGGAAATATTTGATAAAATCAATAAAATAAAATGTCAAAAGTTAACAAACATGCTCGTTATTTTAATAGTCCGGTTGTGGTTTTGTTCGTAATAATTAACAAACATGTAGGTAAAATTTACAAACTGTTCGTTAAAAATTGTTGGTAAAATAAATTCAACTGACATCAATTTGTTGTATTTAACGAACAATTTGTAGGATCAAAAGTAACAGAAATGCATGTTAAATCGAATGACATTTCTGTAAAACATACGAATTTTTTTTAGTGTAATCTTCTTCTTTCAGCCCGCGATATGTAAATAACTAATTTGTCCGATCAGGCGATTTTTAATATTTACTAATTCTAACATATGCATAGTAAGTTTTGTTTACAAATTCCTGGTCGAAAAGTAGTTACTTACAGTTACAGATTATAGAGGCGGTAAATAATTACTTACTTACTCGATTACGACTCGACTTGGAGATTCCGATCTCTAAACATATATCCTCAATCGGTAAAATAGTTTTATCTACTATCATTCTGTAATGTCAAACTTTATGACATTTAAAATAATTGAGAAGGGTCTTATTTTACCGCACTAATTATTATTACAGCATGATTTTATTATTTGATTGAATTTACTTATATCAATGTTTTTCTTCATTGAGATTGTACATCTCCACATGGAGTAATGTGTCCATAACGAAGATGACTTTTCTTTTTTAGACTTGCCTGCGAAAAAGGCTAGCAAAATTCTCTCAGACACCTCCTTTATAGTTTTTCCATTGCACCAATCTTCAAATTTTTTATACTCCATTTCGTATCTCTCTATTGATTTTGCTGGTATCAGTAGTGACATCGCTGCATTTGCCGCAATTTCCACATCGGAGTCTTGTGCCGAATCACTCATATTACTTCGGATTTGAAAAAACCTAAGTATTGCATTCATGAGCCAAAAGTGAAATTCTTACCCCACTTTTTTGGCATTTCTCGACGTTTTAGGACCCTCCTGCCAGCCAAATTCTGTAACTGTGAAGTGGTGAAGTGTTAAAAATTTCTTCATTTCGATTTTATCATTAATTTTTTATCATTTTACCATTTTTGCGATTCTATATACGATTTGAGTGTTAAAAAATCTAATAGCAAGCCGCGCACTGTCAAACGTCAAATATACATAAAAAATAAATGTTTGTTTTAAGTTTCAACACAATTTGAACGTAAATTTTTACAAATTTAGATATATATATAGCTATTTTAGAAATTAAATTTGTAAAATTAATCTGCATTTAATATAGAAATGCAATTTTTAAAAATCAAATCGCATTGACGTTTTGCTGGTTTTTGACATAATGTCAATAACAACAAAATAAACGATTTCATTTCATTGTCAAACAAAACGTCAGTGTTAACTTTATTGTTTTAAAACTTCACTCACTTAGATATTTTTGCGGTGAAGTGATAAAAAACTTATCACTTCCCCACTTCACAGTTACAGAATTTGGCTGCTGATTCTAAAAAAGCAAAAAAAGATGTATGTCTGTCTGCCGGCCGGCCGTCACAACCTACGAAATCTAGAAAGCCGCTGGACGGATTTCAAACTTTTGTTTTCTAAAATTAGGTTTACTCAATAGGAAGAGCCGAAAGGACGATGTATTCGATAACTGTACCAGAAGTGTGTCAAAAAAATCGTCAAGTGTGTCAAAACAAGGAAATTTTCATATTTTTTGCTTAAAAAACGTTCATTTTATTTAAGTGATTACGAATTGAAGTGATGGTGATAGTCGGGATTGGTATGTGAGACCAAAAACTAGATTATTGCATTAGAAGTTTGTTAAAAAAATGTTGCCAAGTGTGTCAAAAGAAAGATTTTGATTTATTTTTTTACCCAATTTTTTGGAAAAAATAAAATTAATTATTTGTATGACATGAAATTTTATTATTATTATAGAGAATTATGACATTATAAGTTTGTCAAAAGAATATTGTCAAGTGTGACAAAAGAAAGATTTTGATTTATTTTTTACCCAATTTTTTGGAAAAAATAAAACTAATTATTTGTATGACATGAAATTTTATTATTATTGTTATAGAGAATTATGGCATTATAAGTTTGTCAAAAAAATGTTGTCAAGTGTGTCAAAAAAAAGATTTTGATTTATTTTTTTACCCAAGTTTTTGGAAAAACTTGTATGACATGAAATTTTATTATTATTATAGAGAATTATGGCATTATAAGTTTGTCAAAAAAATATTGTCAAGTGTGTCAAAAGAAAGATTTTCATTTCTTTTTCTTAAAAAATAGTAAATTTATTTATTTGGATGAAATGAAATGTAATGTTCATGATATTATTATTATTGAGAATTTTATTGCATTATAAGTTTGTGAAAAAAATATTGTCAAGTATGTGAACTTTTTTTTTTTCTTTGTCACAAAAAATTACATTACTTACAATCAGATAGAATAACTAAATAACTTAACATATATAATCGAATTAGCATGCAAAAAAAAAAATATTAACTAAATTACACTACCGACGTGGTCGTGCGTTATGTTATTAAAAATGAGAGTAACAAAAGTAAAAATAATGATATTAAAAATCAAAATAACAAAGGTAAAAATGAACAGTTTAATTGATACCTCGTTTTTTTCTTGTTCTATTGTCTTCGTGTGTGTGTGTTCTTTGTCTCTTTTATAACGGTTGTAATCCACTTCAAAATTATGCGTAAGTTCCATTTAAAAGTTGCACTAAATAATTTATCTTTTAGTGAGGAGAATTTATATTCAGTCCAAGAGTCCGTTAGTCAGAACCGTCCAATTTTTATATAACAACACTTTGCTCAAATCAAATGGTTGTTATACTCCAATTGTTAGAAGTCACTTATGCTAGGCAAAATGGACTTCGTCAGACTTATATATATGAAAAAAAAAACACTTGTTTATAGTTAGACAAATATATAAATCTGAATTTTACTATCGATAATTTCTTCTATTTATACAAAATCGATATTACTAAAAATTACACATTTAGCAAAAATATTCTTAAAATTAATTGTTTCATAATGTCAGAAAAATGTGTCACATAATTTTTTATATTTTCTTTGTAAATTTAATTGACCGACATATTCAGTTTTACTTTAAATTTATTACATCACATAAAAATAAACGAAAATTATATTATTTACATATGCACGGTAATCATATTTCATTTAATAGTTTTTTGTATGAAATATGAATTCCATAAACTTTCTTTTGGTTTGTAATAAATTATATTTATTTTCACATATGTTTTTTGTTATCGTGTGAAAATGATTTTGCGGTTTGTTTACTTTAGAATATAATGGAAATTTGTTGTTTATTTTATGTGCGGTCATTGTAAGATTTTGTAGGAGTTAAGGGATGATGTGTAGATACATTACACCCTTATTCCTTAAAAAAAAATTTTTTGCTTTTAATAGAGAAAAAAAAGTAAAAAATTTTGTTGATTTACTTTAATATTTTTAATTTAATATATCTCAAATCGACTCTAATTTTCATTGTTTATAATAAATGTCGATTATTATTATTTTCAATCCTCAATGGGTTTATATTTCTTTAATCTATTTTTGTGTATTTTCTTAATTATATTGCCCTTTCTTATTTCTACATTTGTTTCCTTAATATCTATGACCTCATAGGGTCCTGAATAGGGTGCATCGAGTTTCTTTCGATCACCAGCTTTTAACCAGACTAATTCTCCAATTTTCAACTCTATGGGATTTGCGTTTAGATCGTAAGATTCTTTACGTTTGATCTTTGCTAGGTGTAGGAGTTCATTTGCTTTAGCGTGTGCTTGTTGTAAGCGATATCTTAATTCTTGAACATAGTCGTCAAGATTGTATACTGGTGCACTAGTTGTAAATTTTTCGTCAGTTGGTAATGTAGCTAATCTACCGAAAATTAGCTCAAAAGGAGAATGGTTTGTATCCGTATGAGGAGTTATATTGTAACAAAATACAAAGTAGGGGATCCATTCTTCCCAGTTATAGTCGTTTGTGAATGCAAGTAAGTATTCGTTCAAAACTCTATGATTCCTTTCAATGGAACCAAGTGTTTCGTGGTGATAAGGTGTTGAAGTTACGTGCGAGATTGAAAAGAATGAACATACGTGTTTCATAATCTCATTCACAAATTCAGTGCCCATGTCTGTTTTTAAAATTTTGAAATTTTCATATTTCAGAATGAACTTCTCTACTAAGGCTTTCGCTATCGTTCTCGCTTCTTTATTTTCTAAGGGGATAGCTTCTACAAATTTAGTTAATTCACACTGAATGGTTAGTATATACCTGTTCGTGTTTGTTAGCCTTAATGGACCTACTGTGTCCATTGAAATGATCTCAAAACTAGTCTTTGGAGTCTCAGTTATGGTTAATTTTTCTTTTACATGTCTAATTTGCTTATTCTTAGTACATAATTCGCATCTACTTATATAATTTTTAACCAGTTTATTTAAATTTTTGAAAATATAACGTTGCTTTATTTTAGCTATTGTTCTTCTAATACCAGCATGACCACCATAATGTTTGGTGTCATGGAATTCTTTTATTATTTCGAGCATTTTATCTTTGTTTTCAATTCTTAACGGCGCGTCATATATTATAATTTTTAAATTCGTTTGCTTATTTATTTTATTTAAATCCGACTGCAGTTCGGTAAATTTTCTTTTAAATTCATTCATATCGATATGAGTAAATATTACATCATTACTCTTGAGCGCTAATTTTTCTATATTCTCTGCATGCATGCTAAATATCAGCTTCTCCAACATAAAATCTAAATTCATACGTGGATTATCACTGTATTGTACTAAAACTTCTTTATCATTAATTGATATATAATTATTTTTATCTTTGTTTCTCCATCCCAGTTTCTCCTTCATAGAACCTAAGTTCTTAAGTGGATTATCGCTGTATGTCTTAAATTCATCATTATTATTATCATTCTGCAAACTTTCATATATAATAAATTTTAAATTCTTTAGATTCCTCACTTCAGATATCGAGGTGCAGTTCCATGCATAAAGTTGGCCACCCTTATCCATCTCTGCGTTGTTATTTCTCTCGACGTCTTTTGTTTCCTCCTTCTTCTTCATTGCTCTCGTGACGATATTTACCGTTGTAGGTATCATGGCTTTTAATGTTTCAAAATCAATTTTTATCCTCGATAATGCATCAGCATTAGTGTTGCTTTTTCCTTGTTTATATATAATTTCGAAATCATAGTCTGACAGATCTAACCTTATTCTAGTTAATTTCGATGAAAGATTCTTGTGAGTAAACAGACTGATCAAAGGTCTGTGATCCGAGACTACTTTAGATTTTCTAGCGTAAACATATGGTCTGAAAAAATTGATTGCCCAATGTATAGCAAGCAATTCTTTCTCAATGACCGGTTTATTAATCTCATGTTTGTTCAGTGATCTACTTGCGTATGAAATAGGTAGATCCTTTCCAATCTCACCCTGTGAGAGTACTGCTCCTAGAGCGTAATTCGAAGCGTCGCTTGTTATTACGAATGTTTCATTAAAATCTGGATATTTTAATATAGGTGGGTTGATCAATTTTTCTTTCAGCATTTTGAATGCTTTATTGCATTCATCTGTCCAATCGAATGTTGCATTTTTCTTCGTTAGGTTATTCAGTGGTTTGGCTATTTCCGCGAAGTTAGGAATGAATCTTCTGTAGTAATTACAGAATGCTGTAAATCTCTTTGTTTCATCTGCACTAATCGGTGTTGGATAATTTTTAATGACTTCATACTTCTTTGGGTCCGTTTTAATTCCCTCGTTAGGTATAAGATGTCCCAAATATGTTACTTCAGTTTTAAGGAAATTACATTTCTTTGCCTTTAATTTTAGATTATATTCCCTTAATCTTTCGAATGTTTTGATTAAGTTCATGTTGTGATGTTTCAAACTACATCCAAATATAATAATGTCATCAACATATAAGAACGCCTCAGCCTCTAGACCTGCTAGTGCAATCGTTAGCATACGTTGAAAACTGTTCGTTGAAATTTTTAAACCAAATGGTAATCGTTTAAATTGGAATTGACCTTTATTTGTCGAAAATGATGTTAAGTGTCGTGATTCTTTCTCAAGTTCTATTTGATGGAATGAACACGTTAAATCTAGCGTCGAAAAATATTTAGCTCTGCCCAGATTGTCAAGGATGTCATCCAATCTTGTTAGCGGGAACTTATCATCCATGATCTTCTTATTTAGTTGTCTAAAGTCGACCACTAACCTGTAGCTTGCTTGATCGTTTGCACTCTTCTTCGGCACTATTAGTAAAGGTGAATTGTAGTTGCTACGTGATACCTCTATCACGTCTTCTCTAATAAGCTTGTTTACTTGCTTATCAATTTCTTCTAAATGCGCTTGCGGTAGCCTATAATTCTTAATATATACTGGACTATTGTCCACCACTGGAATTTTTTGTTTATAGAAGTTGTTTGTTGATAACTTTTCATCCGAAACGTAAAAAATGTCAGCGTATTGCTTACAAATCTCTAAAATCGATTGTTTTGCTTCGTTATCCAATTCTTCTAAATTTAACTCATCTGAAATCTTTTCAAATCTTTGCTCTAATGTCATACTGCTCTTGATTTTATCCATTCGTAATACATGATAGTTTGTAATTGGTACTATCTTTGCGGCTATATCTTTTATTATGACGTCATGTTCTTTTGTGTTTAAAATTTTGACGTTTGCAGTGCCTTTCGCTGCTACTATGACATTCGCTATAAATACTCCTTCTTGTATTTCCTGATTGAGTATAACGCTGTCCTCTTTTAAATCTATGTTGACTGCTTTAATAACTTCACACCTTGCTGGTACGATAAATCCGCTCTCATCTGGTAGTCGTGTATTCATTGGTAATACGACTTCTGCTTCATTAATATATATTGAGATTGTATATGTTTCATAATCAATTTTGCAACAATTTCTATGCAGAAAATCTCTGCCTAATATGCCATCCGTCACTATTGGAAATTCCTCGTTAATTAAGTGGAATTCCTGCTCCACATTATTATTATTAATATTTAAAATCGCATTCACTGTTCCTAGTGAATAAGTTTCATTGCTAGTAACGCCCGTAATCTTACATCTTTCATCATTAATATTTATATGCTCTGTTACTTTATTTACTTTGAGCAGAGAAATATCTGCTCCGGTATCAATTAAAAATTTTTTATATCCTTGCGTTATATTGGTGCGAATTTTTATGTAATTAGAATTTTTACTGAGATTTAGCTTAAATATTTTCATTGGGATTTTACAATCATTGAGTCGTCCGTTAACTGGACTTCGGAGACTCCTTCCCAGTTTTCCGCCTGAGTTATATTAACTCTATTACTATTTCTTCTAACATTATTATTATTATTATTATTAAATTGGTTATAGTTTCCATTCTGTTGGAAATTATTTTTATTAAAATTATTAAAATTTCTATGATTATTTTGAGCAATATTTCTATTTCTATACCCATTTTTATTAAAATTATTATTATTAAAATATTTATTTTGATTATTGTAATTATTAAAATTTCTATCATTTTGGTTATTGTAACCATTAAAATTTTTGTTGTTTTGATAGTTCGCATTTCCTGACCTAAAATTTCTACCCATCTGATTTCTAAAATCATTTCTAAAACGTCGCGAATTGAAATGTAGCATGTGCGCGGTTTTAGTTTGCTCTTCTACTTCTGAAGCGTATTGGATCGTTTCCTGTAATGAGCCTAACCTTGCAGCATATACCGTATTCTTTAGCGGTTCATTTAACCCGATTTTATAAGCATTGAGACCCGCTTGCTCATTTAATTTGGTTATAATATCGGTGTGTGCTTCACCCTGCTCTGATACCTGCAGTGAATTCAGTTCCGTAATTAATTGCTCTATTTTATTTCCAAAACTTTCGGCTGACTGATTACCTTGCCTTGATTGAGCTATCTGTGTTTGTAAATTCAGAGATGTGGATCGTTTCTTAAAAATTTTATTGAATAGATCTTTTAGTTCTTGGATTGTCTTCGGTGTTTTAGCAGCTATAAGTTTGGTCTTGGCGTTTGCTGTCAACCTAGTATCTAAGATGAATTTTATCAATTTTTCTTTTTCCTGATTATTATTTAGTGTGTCACTAAAGTGTTGTATCAGGTTCAGAAATATTGGCAATTCATTAGATTTGCCATCGAAAGTTGGCACAATTTTCAATGTTTTTTCTGTATCGAAAGACATGTTGTCCAAGTTATCACTCTGTAGAGAAATTTCTAAAAGATTTTCAGAATAGTTTTTTAGTTTTTCTTTGAGTTCTTCGTAAACTTCCGTGAATCTACTCTTCAATTTATTGGTTATCTCATCATCTGTATCTTAATTTAGCTTTGTGAATTGGGTTCTAAACTCTGTCCTTAAATTTTTTAATTGAGTAGAACAGTTTAAGATGTGTCCATGCGAAAATTCCCTGATTGGATTCTTTTTTAGATTCGTGAGTGTTCTTTGCAACTCTTTTATTATTTCGTTACCCCTTTTCACTAATTCCATATATCAAAGTGAACTATCAAAACAAATTATAAAGGTGAACTATCAAAACAAACTATAAAGGTGAACTATCAAAACCACACTATCAAAATATTTTATATCAAGAGAAATTTTAAAACAACGTAAAATTTATTTTTAAAATATATATTTTTTCATTAATAGAAATTTTTTTTTTGTTTATTTAAACTGTATTCCTTATAATTTCAGTTCTGACATTTTTCTTAATACTAGTTTTTATTTTATAGAGTAAAAATAGTATAGCTAATACAACGATTATTACGATTACTATAATTTCATACTTATTTATTTCGTTAACGCCCGATTGAATGTTGGTTGCGGAACTAGCTCCATTAGATATAAAGACCTCCTCAGTACGGTCTGGTTTTCTCGCGGAATTTCCCATTTAATAATTGTTATTAGCTATATTATTTTTATTTAATTAAAAAAATTTTTTAGAGATTAAATCGTTACGTTAAATATTTAAAATTGTAATTTAGTTTAATTAAAATGAAAATAAAAAATTTTTTAGGAACATAAAGTATTTAAAATTATTCTTAACTAGTTTTGAAATTAATATTTATTATAAGCTTAATATAAAATTTTATTTTAGTTTAATTTTGCTGACTTCTTAATTTCCTTCTTTTTCTTTATTATTTTATTTTTCAGTTCAGCGGCTTTCTTTAAGAATATAATTTTTTGTTCTTCACTCGAAATCACTATCAATCGATGCAAACTGGCAATTTCTTCGTTTAATTTCGCCAGCTGACCTCCTCTTTTTGGCTTGTTGAAAATAAAGCTTGTTTTTTGTTTTTCAATTACAACAGGTTTCCTCAATTTATACTCTTCAATTGAAATCGGTTGCCTCTTGATGAGCTTAAAAAGTTCCTTCTCGCTCGGCTTGGCATAGGTCGCCATATAACGGTTGTAATGCACTTCAAAATTATGCGTAAGTTCCATTTAAAAGTTGCACTAAATAATTTATCTTTTAGTGAGGAGAATTTATATTCAGTCCAAGAGTCCGTTAGTCAGAACCGTCCAATTTTTATATAACAACACTTTGCTCAAATCAAATGGTTGTTATACTCCAATTGTTAGAAGTCACTTATGCTAGGTAAAATGGACTTCGTCAGACTTATATATATGAATAAAAACACTTGTTTATAGTTAGACAAATATATAAATCTGAATTTTACTATCGATAATTTCTTCTATTTATACAAAATCGATATTACTAAAAATTACACATTTAGCAAAAATATTCTTAAAATTAATTGTTTCATAATGTCAGAAAAATGTGTCACATAATTTTTTATATTTTCTTTGTAAATTTAATTGACCGACATATTCAGTTTTACTTTAAATTTATTACATCACATAAAAATAAACGAAAATTATATTATTTACATATGCACGGTAATCATTTTTCATTTAATAGTTTTTTGTATGAAATATGAATTCCATAAACTTTCTTTTGGTTTGTAATAAATTATATTTATTTTCACATATGTTTTTTGTTATCGTGTGAAAATGATTTTGCGGTTTGTTTACTTTAGAATATAATGGAAATTTGTTGTTTATTTTATGTGCGGTCATTGTAAGATTTTGTAGGAGTTAAGGGATGATGTGTAGATACATTACACTTTCTATTATTATTAAAATTACTTTCGATAACCGAACAATATATCGGTGATATATTGTCGGTATCTCGTTTGAAATTTATACTATTTTCATTAAGAATATGTAGAGCCTCCATTTTTAGCCGTCTGCCATAATGATCCGCACGGGCTAAGGTTTCCGCAGCCTTGAAATTCGGGTAGTGACCCTCCTTCAGGAAATGATCAACTAGTGCCGTTTTTGGAACTGATTGATTATTTGCCTTAAGAAGATCTCGTCTATGATTATTTAATCGCTTTTCTAGGTATTGCTTTGTCTTTTTTTTTTATTTTTTTTATTAATTAGTTAGACATGTTTAGCACACTAAATATGAAATATTCATTATTTAGACTCTTTGAATATCCGAAGATACCATGTCAACTATAAAGGAAGGAGATGAGGAAAATGGAAGGAATGGGGATATAGGGATAACTATACTAATTTTTTAAAATGATGATGGACATTTTCTTTAAATGCCTGAGGGGAAAATTCATCGGGAAATACAGAGGAAGGCATTGAGTTCCACAATTTGGCCACTCTATTAAAATAGTCATTCTGAAAGGACACGGTTCTGCAACGAGGTATTTGTACAACAAATGGATGGGATGACTCGGCAGCTCTTGTTTGTCGACTATACTGCGCACATGATGGAAGGATATTTTGAATTTCCTTAGAAGAGAATTTGCTAAAGTTATATTTATAGTAGATTGACAATTCAGCCACATTTCTTCTGTGCTGGAGTGAATCAAGCTGATCCGTTAGTTCGGTATTACCAATCAACCGTATTGCTTTTCTCTGTACAGAGTCTAGACATTTTATTGTTGACTGACAAGCACCTCCCCAAACATGACAGCAGTACTCCATACATGGTCGAATAAAGGACTTGAAGATTAGCAAAATTTGCTCGGGATTGAAATACTTTTTACATCGACTCAAGAATCCTAATTTTTGCATTGCAGATTTAGCGAGGTTGAACACATGTTTATTCCATTTCAGGTTATTTTGAATATCCACTCCAAGAAGTCTAACTGATTCAACCTCACGCAATTCCTCGTGGTTTATCTTAATAGGGAAATTTTTATCTCGCTCTATTCGTGAAAGACGGCATAGTTTTGTTTTGGTTGGATTAAATGAAACAAGATTACGATCACCCCATTCCATTATACGCTCCAGATCTTTGTTGATAGAATCAATTAGCAGCTCTCTATCGGTGGTAACTGCAGTATGAGATCGAAATTTAGGAGATGCATGTGATGCATGCAATGTGCTGTCATCAGCAAAACTATGGATTGGGTGAACTGTGGAAATAAGTAAGTCATTAATGTATAGAAGAAACAAGGTTGGTGAGAGTGCAGAACCTTGGGGAACCCCAGCATTGGTTGTGAAAATATTGGATGTGATACCATCTAAATTAACATGAAATTGGCGACCTGTAAGAAAACTATGAATCCATGAGACAGTAAGATGATCTATGCCATAAGATTTTAATTTAGCTATAAGATTTTTATGCCACACTTTATCAAATGCTTTAGAAATGTCAAGCGAAATACTGAATGTTTCACCGTGGTTTTCCAGCGATTTGTTCCAGAGATGGGATACGTAGGCTAACAGATCACCTGTTGCATGACTTCTACGAAAACCATACTGCTTATCATCAATAATTCGCGACATTTCCAAATAATCTATCAAATTGTAGTTAACATATTTTTCAAATATTTTAGCTAAAACCGACAGAATTGCAATTGGTCTGTAATTGTTAGGGTCTATCTTACTGCCTTTCTTTGATATGGGTTGAACGCTGGCCAGCTTCCAAGAATCGGGAAATATTCCGGTTTTATAAGATAAATAGAAAATTTTTGTTAAAACTGGAGCTAGTTGCCTAGCAAAGTTTTTAAGAATGAGGGGTGGAATACCGTCGGGGCCAGCAGATTTGTTGATATTGATAGAAAGAAGCATTTTCCGTACAATATTGCAACGAAAAATAATTGGTTTCATTTTCGTTACAACTGGTTGAATGAGTGTAGGAGAATGGGGAGGTTCAACTATGTTTGAGTTTTCTGCGAAAATACGACCCAAAAGATCCGCTTTCTCTTTCGAGTCGCTCACGGGAATGTCATTCAGAACTAAGGTTGGAATAGAGGATCGAGTAAAATTGCTCTGTACTGATTTAACTGCCTGAAAGAAACTACGTGAGCCAGATGGGTGCTCGGCAAATTTATTTGCTTTCTTCTGGATAAACGCTTCTTTGTCCAAGTCTATTTTGAATTTACTAATATTTCTGGCTTTCTTATAGGCGCTATGGGTTTCAGGTGTTTTATTAGCGTTATACGTCTTAAATGCTTTGCGTTTATTCCTCACTGCTTCATCAACATCCCGCGTGAACCAAGGCTCAGTTTTAGGAGTGATTAATCGATTTGGAATAAACCGCCGCATTCCGTCTTTTATGATTTCAGACATTCTTATTGCTGACGTGCTAGGATCTTGATCAACACAACAAATAGTTTTCCAAGGTGTTTCATCATAAAAGCTTCTCAGTCCCTCCCAGTTGGTTGGCCGTTTGTAGTTCCAAACGCGACGAGGATTTGCTTTAATTTGTGTCGGCGACGTAAATTGCACTATTGCTGATATTAGTAAATGGTCCGATGTTCCGAGGGGTTGTTCAACTTTTGTCTTCGTAGTATCTGGTTCGTTTGTCAAAAACAAATCCAGCAAATTATTGTTATGATGTGAATTGTCTGCGATTCTAGTGGGACACGCTATCATTTGCGTCAAACCGTGATAATCGGCGAGTATCAGTTCAGCTTGTCTTCCTACGTCGTCAGTGCGCGATGAATACTTAAGCCATTCTTTATTATGAATATTAAAGTCTCCGAGAATGGCCAGTCTTGCTTTGGGGTAGTCCGTGGTAATCTTGTCTAGATTAGCCGATATTTGATCAAAAAAGGGACATCCTGGGGGAGAATTTGGGGATCTGTATAATCCTATTATAAACATAGTTTCATCAACACCTGAGATCTTAAGTGCTATAGAATTATGGTGCTTAGAGTTCAACTCGTAAGCCTTAATTCTCATACATGAAAGTGAATCTCGAACAAATACACAGACACCATGCTTGTTATAAAAGGAATGTTCCAATTCGTAACTAGGTAACCGGTATTTATCGGGATCCAATTTCGATGCTTTGCCACTAACAATTGTTTCAGTAAGAAACAATATGTCAGGTTTATTTTTTTCGATGTAATGATGAACCACGTTTAGATTCGAATTGAGACCTCTTATGTTCGTGAAGTCAATGCTAAGCTGTTGGTTCACGCTGCGTCTATTTTGTTGAGACAAAGACTTACCCTTTGACATTGCAGGTATAGCTACTGAAATTCGGCCAGGCCTAAATTTCAACACTAAACAGTACAAACGAAACTGGGTATCTCTGTCACAAAAACACGATAGCAGATTTCATGCAACAGTAGCACGATAAAAGAAAAGCAAAAAAAAAATGAGGACACAAAAGACACTAACAAAATTGAAGAGTACAAATAAAGGGTTAAATTCGAAATTCCTAACTTTTGTCAAAAAAAGACATTTCATAATCAACTAACTTATATTTTCCAACTCCTAAGATAAGTCCGAGGGTAGCGAAAATCCGAAATTCTACGTCCACGCCGTGCTACCTGGGTAACGCTAACAGAATTAGGTTGGTGTAGTTGAGAGGGGCAGAGTAAATACTGCTTATACTCAATGATTCTGCACCATGGCGAGTCATTGGCGCCATAAAACCAATGCAACTCAAGCGTCTGTTCTCCATGTTAGGGGCGGCTTGGAGCGGGCGTCTGTCTTGGATCAAGCGGCTCGCTATATAAATGTGTAGAAAGCGTCTGTTCTCCATGTTAGGGGCGGCTTTCAGTGGGCGTCTGTCTTGGATCAAGCGGCTCGCTATATAAACGTGTAAAAAGGTTGTTTCTGGTGACCTTAAGATGCAGAACGAACCCATTCACGAAAATTTGGGTTGGGCGAAGGGCTAACACCCCATTTCCGTAAAAAAATTATTGTCATGAATTCTGTACACAGGCCTCGGAATATCTCGGATTCATTATTGGAACGACCTCGGAAACTGTACCCGGACTACGATTTAAAAATGGGAACCTGGAACGTGCTTAGCCTCAGAAGACCAGGAGATCTCCTAAAACTCACTCAACAAGTCGAGAGCTACACACTGGATATAGTGGCATTACAAGAACTAAGATGGCCAGCCAGTGGAATCCATGAAACAGCGAAAGGATACACTCTGTATTATTGCGGTCATCAAAACGGAGGAGAATTTGGAGTTGGCTTTCTTATACACCGTCGCGTGAATCAGCATGTTATCGACTTCTGCCCTATTAATATGCGGTTATGCACACTGAGAATCCGCACGCAAAAATTCAATGTAACGATCGTCAATGTTCATGCACCTACTGAAGATAAAGCAGATGATATTAAAGACCTGTTCTTCCTAGAACTCGAGGAAGTCATCAATAACATCCCGCGGCACGATATAAAAATCGTGGTAGGTGACTTTAATGCTCAAATCGGTAGGATTGCAGAACTTAAAACACATATCGGCCCTAACAGCTTGCATCATACCAGCAACAATAACGGTTTTCGCGCAGCCGAGCTGGCTATGATGTATGATCTAGTAATTTCCAGCACTTTCTTCCCTCACAAGAGAATTCACAAGGCAACGTGGAAATCAAATGACGGAAGAACGGAAAATCAAATCGATCACGTCATGATCTCTAAGAGACACTCTACAAGTATAACTGACGTTCGATCATACAGAGGTGCTGATATGGACACCGATCATATGCTTGTCATCTTTAAGTACAAGTGCAAGTTGTCATCCACATTTAACAGACAAGCAAAAAAGACCGTGCGCTGGAATGTCGAAGCATTTAAACATCCGGAAACGCTGAATAGATATCAGGAAATAATAACACAAAACATAGAAGAGCATGACATCTCTTCTGAGATGCCATTAAACATACAAGAAGAATGGCAAACGCTTCAATCAACCATTATAGCCGCAGCACAAACTACAATCGGAAAACGACCACCGAAATCACACAACGAATGGTTTGACGACGAGTGCCGCCAATCCGTTGAAAATAAACAAAAACTGCGAGAAAAATGGTTAACAAGGAACACCCGAAGCTCCCAAGCTGATTATCTATGCGCCAGAAAAGCATCAGCAAAACTTCTACGGAAAAAGAAACGCGAACACATGAAGAGCTGCATCGAAAACATCAACCAACATGCGGCCAACGGAAATTCAAAAGAGTGCTTTGCCAATGCACGAAATCTGACCAAAGATTTCCACCCAAGATCTACAGCCATCAAAAATGTAAATAATGAACTTACAACAAGTGAACGTGATGTGCTGGCAGTGTGGCGATCCCACTTTCAAGACCTACTGAATAGGATGAACGAAGTTCATCCTATTCGAGCAATTGCTCCATCAACTGAAGAGATTTTTGTCCCTTACCCAGCAATAGAAGAAGTGGAAGCTGCCATTAAAAAACTGAAAAATGGCAAATCACCAGGTTTCGATGGAATTCCCGCAGAACTTCTGAAAAATGGAGGAGCAGCTCTGGTCTCACGTATATACGATCTGATTCTTGCAATCTGGGACCAAGAAGAACTACCTGATGAATGGAAAACAGCTCTCATTGTTCCGCTACATAAGAAAGGTGACCGTTTAAAGTGTGAAAATTATCGTGGCATCGCACTGTTGAACACTGCATATAAAATACTAGCTAATGTTGTACTTGCTCGACTCATCCCGTTCGCCGAATCTATCATCGGTGACTATCAGTGTGGTTTTCGTCCCAACCGCTCAACCACAGATCAATGTTTTACATTAAGGATGATTCTGGAAAAATGTTGGGAGTACAACATCAGCATTCACCAGCTCTACGTTGATTTCAGGCAAGCATATGATAGTATCATCCGCGACAACCTCTGGTCCGCACTCATATGCCTTGGTATCCCAGAGAAACTTGTTTCTCTGTGTAAACTCACAACATCGGGATCAAATTGTAGAATAGTAATCGAAGGGTCAGTTTCTGATCCTTTCGATATAACATCAGGTGTTCGACAAGGTGATGCACTCGCGCCCGTACTATTTAATTTGGCGCTGGAGTACGCGATAAGAAAAAGCCGAATTGAGACACAAAACTGCATATATAACAAATCTAGTCAAGTTCTTGGCTACGCAGATGATATTGTGCTTCTCGGACGTAGAACAAGCGATATTAAGGATAGTCTCTCTCAGCTTGAAAGAAATGCTAAACGGCTTGGATTATGCATCAACACCAGCAAAACTAAAGTGTTAACAACATCTAAGAACATACCTCCCGGAAATCTGGATACTGGCGACTATGAAGTGGAACGCGTGGAAAACTTCAAATACCTCGGGTCTGTAATAACATCGTCAAATGACATGCAGGCAGATATCAAAGCCCGTGTCTCTGCCGCATACAGAGTTTTCTACGCATACTCAAAACTTCTGCGATCAAAACATCTTTCGCGGTCGTGTAAACTCACACTGTACAAAGCATTGATACGACCTGTGCTTACATTTGGAAGTGAAAGCTGGACACTGACTTCCTCCGATTGTAGAATTCTATCAACATTCGAGAGGAAAGTCATACGAACAATTTATGGTCCATGTAAAGTTGCTGAAAATCAGTATAGAATCCGAATGAATCATGAAATCAGACAGCTTCTTGGAGGCTGCGATGTAATCGGATTCATTAAATCCAACCGGATTAGATGGTTTGGTCATGTAGAAAGGGCTCCATTGGAAAGAATGATAAAAAAAGCGTCCCAACAACAACCAGCTGGTGTTCGTCGAAGAGGAAGACCTAGACAACGCTGGCGTGATGACATCATCCAAGACCTTCGTGATATAGGATGTCGAAACTGGGGTCAACTGGTCATGGAACGAGATGATTGGAAGCTGGTGGCACAGACGGCAAAATCCCTTCATGGGATGTAAACGCCAGAGAGAGAGAGAGAGAAGATAAGTCCGAGGTAGGAGGAGCTAGATCATGTCAAAAAACTTCACAAAAAAAATCTCAAGCAATTCAAAAAAATCATTAACAACTAAAACAAAATTTTTTGTTGCCAAGCAATATAAAGCAAATTTATGCTTTAAAGTTTAAAGTAATAAATAAATTTATTACATCAAAGCAATAAAAGGTAAAATTTTACCTGCCTACCGCTTGGCAATAGTAAACACAAAATACCAAATATTTTTTAATAAAGAACAATCTCACCAATTATACGCGTCCGTTCTTCAATACTTTTATTTTCATAAACACAAACACTATAACACACTTCTTTTTCTATTTTCGATAATCGATTATGTTTTGTTTTTTTTTTCATTTAAAGTTTAGGAGTCTTCTAATAAAAATTCACCACCCACTATCACTAATCACTTCAGAAAAAAAAAAATTTTTTTTTATATGAAATATTATGTTTTTTTTTTAAAGAAAATTTAATTGTTTTATTACACTTCACTTGTTAATTGTTTTTAATACACTTACACTTAACTATACACAGTAATAATATTTTTCTTTTGAGTTTTGTTTTTGAGACTATTTTAGTTTTTATATTAACTTTTTTGATACAATTCAATAAGACAATCGTTCTCTTTGATGGTTGAGGAGATAATGGCCCACATACGATAAACTGCAGTCAGAGTCTAAATCCGCACTACCGAGACACGGAATTTCATATACCACATTAGATTGTTTACTATGTGGTACTTTATCTTTTAATTTAGTAAACACCTTGCGCACGCAATGTTAATTCGATTATATTCCCGTTCAAACGTTCAAATATTAGCAAATTTAACAAAGAAACAAAAATAATCGTTCTCCTGAAATATTTTTCTCATTTTCTTGTCGGACTGGCCGAACGCGGCTATATTTTTGTCGGACAACTCGATTTTTTATAATAGCAAATGGTTTTTTATCGTGTTTCATTTTTGTCCGACATGTGGTAATCAATAAACACTACCCCGCCAGAATTCCGACTTCCAGTCGTCGGACTGAAAAAACGCGGCCGAAAATTTGTCGGACAATATGACCCTTCAATTTCACTAACTTTTGTTAAACAATCCTGTGAAAACTAGATTTGTGGTGTTTGATTTTCAATACCCTGGTATTTTGACCAGTTTGAGTTGTCGGACTCGACAAAAGCAGACAATTTTTTGTCGGACAAATTTACCCTCGTTTTCTAAAATAAATTTCCACCCCCTATAAAAAATAACAAAATTATGGTAATAAATATACAAGACCCCGGGAAATCGCCATGTTTCGAAGTTTCCCGAGGGAAAAAGCGGCCGAATCAAGGAAAATGGCAGATAAAAAAGTTGTAGGACTCGTCAGGGACAAGCGTCTTACGAAGTATAAAATATGTGGTAATCACAAAATTATGTAGGTGAAGGCCCAGGGACTATATGTTAAGTTATTTAGTTATTCTATCTGATTATAATTATTGTAATTTTTTGTGAAAAAGAAAGAAAAAAAAAGTTGTTTGTTAAAATTGTAAGTATAAATGTATATAAGTGAGAATGTTAAGTTTTATAACGTTTGCTTTTAATAAAAAAAATTTTAGAACCCCTTGAAAATGGTCATATATTGACCGAAACATGTTAGGGAAAAAACAGCAAAAATAATTTATGTTTTTTTAAGACCGAAAAGCCCAAAATTATAAATTAAAAAACAAAACAGATGTTAAATAAAACGGTCAAGGAAAAGGTATTATATATATACCAAAAGATTTAAATATTTGATTTCATTCTAATTTTTGGAATATTGTTGGAATTTTGAAAAAAGTTTCTATTTTTGATATTGTTATAATTTTTGCAATATTTTCAGAATTTTTGAAAAAGTTTAATCTTTGATTTTGTAATAATTTTCGGAATATTTTTAGAATTTTAAAAAAAGTTTAATTTTATTTAATTTTTACAGTATTTTTGGAATTTTGAAAGAAATTTGAATTTGTGATTTTGTAATATTTTCTCGAAACGCTAAATGGAGAGGATTTTGAGTAGTTTGCTGATTGTATCATCTTTTCACTAAATTATGTTAATTTATGATCTGTTATGATTGTCTGTTTCTGTATTAAGATGTTATAAATGTTTGGGTTACAATCATGTTTCTAAATATTGTAATAAGTTGCAAATTTGTTCAAAATGTGGTAAATCTCATGATGGTGATTGTGAAATTAATAGTGCTTTAAATTGCATTAATTGCATCAATTCAAATTTAACCTATAAATTAAATTTAAATATCTATCATGATGCTTTTAATAAAGATTGCCAAACCCTTCAGAGAGTCAAAAGATCAGGGAAAAAGTATATTAATTATTAGCAGTCAAATGAGTTAAAAATGTATTACTCAAATGTTAATGGTCTCATTAAACATTTTGAAGTAATTGAAGTAATTATAAAAAATGAAGATTTTGATGTAATAATGTTTAGTGAAACACATTTAACGGATTTTATAACTGATAATGAGGTAAAATTACTGAATTATAACATTGAGAGGGTAAATTCTTCATCTTCCCATACTGGAGGTGTTGTAATTTATATAAGAAAACAAATCAAATATGAAATTGTCAAAATTATAAACCTAAATTATTTTCTTTGGATAATTGTTATAAAAATTAATTTAACAAAATCTAATTACCTAATAGGCGTATTATATCGATCACCAAGTTGTTCAACAGCAAGTTTTATCGAAAAGTTAGATGAATTTTATGAAGAATTATTTAGTAATGAGTCTAATTGTGAACTAATTTTAACAGGTGATTTTAACATAAATTTATTTAATATAAATGATATATATATTGTAGGCAAATACAATCAGTATTTAGTGACCATGGACTTAATCAATTAATAACTGATGCAACTAGAATAAACAACAATTCCAGTACACTAATTGATTATGTTGTAACAAATTCTAAAGATTTAACTGTCAATATTGATAGCAATCTTGTAATAAGTGATCATGAAGGAATTCGGATTTTAAAGAAAAATACTAAAATTGATATCATCGAAGATACTATTGTGTTTAAATATAATAGAGTAAAATTTAAAGAGTTGTTAGAAAATGAAAATATAATTAATATTAAAGAAGGAACTGACTTAAATTTTAAATCAAATCAGCTGATTGAAAAAACAAATTGTATATTAGATAGTTTTAAAAACACCGTAAAACTTAAAAAAGCTAAGTACAGTTGGATAGATAGAAATATAATTAGTTTGAAAAAGAGCAAAGTGCTTAAATATAATAAAGCCAAGATAAGTAAAAATATAGATGACTGGAATGATTATAAATTACTTAGGAACTATTATAATCGTGTAATTCATACAAAAAAATCCAATTATTACCAAAATCTAATAAACAGAAACCAAGGGGATATAAAAGGCATGTGGAAAATTATAAAAGAACTAGTAAATAACAAAACGTCGGATAGTGAAATTGTACAATTAAATATTAATAATACTATCATTAATGATCAACAAATAATTTCTGAAGAATTAAATTCGTACTTCATAGATAGTATCACAGAAGTGCAAAATAGTATACCTATTATAGATTATGTTAATAATATTCAAGTAGTTAATCATAATAACTTTAAATTTCGTACAATATCGCTCATTGAATTGAAGGCTTTAATTAAACAAATGAATAACAAAAATGACAATAATAAAATGAATTGCTCTATATTGTTGGATGGATTTGATCATATTGGACCAGTACTATTGGATATTATCAACAATTCATTAATACAAGGTGTATTTCCAGAACATTGGAAAGAAAGTGTAATTACGCCCGTACGAAAAGTTAGCAAAACAATAAATTGTGATGAAATGAGGCCAATTAATAGTCTGCCACTTTATGAAAAAGTACTAGAAAAAATAGTTCAAATACAGCTTGAGGACTATTTGGAATCTAACAACTTATTAATTGAACAGCAATCAGGTTTCAGAAAAAGATTTTCTTGTGAAACAGCCTTTAACTGGCTGATAACTGAATTGAAAAGGAATATAAATGACAAGAAAAAGATTATTGCTGTATTTTTTGATTTAAAAAGAGCATTTGAGACAATTGATAGAAAAATACTATTACAAAAGTTAGAATTAATGGGAATTCATTCTGTTGAGTTAAACTGGTTTAAGTCATACTTAACTAATAGAACACAAAGGACCAAAATAAATAAAATTAAATCATCTTCAATAAGTATTGATATAGGCTTACCACAAGGGTCAGTTTTAGCTGCGTTATTGTTTTTAATTTATATTAATGATATTAAGGAATGTATTATTAACTCAAATTTATCACTTTTCGCTGATGATACAGCTATTTATGTATGTGAAGACTCGATTGTTGATAGTGTAAATAAAATCCAAGAAGATATAGATAGATTAGATGTATGGTTAAAAATGAACAAGCTAAAAATAAACGTTTTAAAAACAAAATTTATTGTATTCAATAATAATGATGAATGTCCACCTTTGAAGATTGATAACATCTTTTTAGAAAAAGTCAAAGTAATAAAGTATTTAGGAGTTTTTATTGACAACCAACTGAAATTTACTGAAAATGCGGATTCCATTTGTAAAAAGATAGCAAAAAAAGTTAATTTATTAGGAAGAATTCGTAGTAAACTTACACTTTTTAGTGCTAAAACAATTTATAATACTACCATTTTACCACATTTCGATTATTGTGCAACAATATTGGCATTTAATAATTTAAATTTAAAACATCCTATGCAGAAATTACAAAACAGAGCATTAAGAATATTACTAGGTTGTGATAGAAGAACCAACATTCAGTTCATGCTTAATGCAATGGGTTGGATGAGTGTGAACCAAAGGTTAATGTTCAGATTATTATTGTTCGTATTTAAATTAAAAAACCAACAGTTGCCTTGTTATTTATTAAAATATGTGCAGTATGTGTCAAATGATAGGTATCCGTTAAGAAATGCTGGTGATTTTGTTCCGTTGGCTGGTAGAAGAAATTTGGATTGTAACACTCTTATGGTGCAAGGACTTCAATTATTCAACGGTCTTCCAGTTGAATTAAAAAACTTATTTAATATCCACAGTTTTAAAATGGAACTTTCAAATTACATTAAAAATAATTTTGTTTAATAATTTGTGAATTTTTAGAGAAATTTGATGAATTTATTGAATTTATTAGAAAATTTATATAAAATGTGTCATATAATTATAAAGCTTCACGGCTAATAAAACTTTAAATAAATAAATAAATAAATAAATAAATTGTCCGGCAACGTATTGATGTTTCGTGTTAGTTTTGTAATATTTACTTCCCATTTATTGTTATTATATTTCAGAGGTGGCCAAGCTTCACTACACGTTGAGCCGCAGTACAATAATCTCTCGTTTCGAGAGCCACAAAAAAAAAATTTTTTTCAAAAGTATCAGTTGTTTGGAAATATTTATTTTATTGAAAAAACAATTATGTACTTATGGTTATAAATACACACAAAAACATCTTTAAAGTTTGTTACATGACATGCCTGCTGGTAGATGGCATGTTTGTTTGTAACTTGGCCGTGAATTTTTTGAAATTTGGTTCATAGTTTGTTAGCGCAGTACGAATTAATTCCGTTAAATGCTCATTTGTAAGTTGTGAACAGAAGGAAGTTGGGTTTGATTTTATAAACTTCATTGTTGAAAAAGTGATTCACAACAATATGTTGTACCGAATATAGACAGTAATCTGGCAGCAGCTTTTTTCAAATTGGGGTACTTTGATTGAGACACTAGTTTCCAAAACTCATTTGGAGATTGTGTGGCTTTGTGATGCATTTTAAGAATGTGATCTTCCTGTAGCTCTAGTAATTCCATTTCTACTGAGGCACTGTCATGCAAAATATAACAAGGAATCGATAAGCCCTCGTTAATAATGTTAATTTCGAATGGATTTACAAGTAAATTAAGAGAAATATTTAAATTATTCAGATCATTAAATCGCAAGTGAAAGTCTTTTAATAATTCTGCTAATTTACTGTCGTATTCACTCAGTTTGTTATCATTAATTTTAGAGAGTCTGTTCTTCAGATGAGGAAAGTGGTTGAACACTTTTGTTGTTAAATCTCGTTGAAAAGGTTGAATTTTTTTAATAAAACTCAGAATCGTTTGAATAAGATCAGTAATAACTTTATCTTTTTCTTGTAAAGCTAGGTTGAGGGATTGCAGATGCTCCATTATATAAGTCAAAAACATACAATCATTAATCAATTCATCATCCTTTAATTCCAGATAGTGTTTTTCTTTTTCTTTGAGGAAATTTCTGATAGGTTCCATTAAATCAACAAATCGGCTTAGAACATTATAGGTGGATAACCATCGTACAAGGCAGTAAAATGTTATATCCCATACAAGGTTGTACAACTGGTCCAGTAATGGTCCATTACTGGCAGCCAGTAATGCAGCAATGGGCGAGTACTGGCAACCACGACTGGGTCATTAACATAATTTTACTGGATGATAACTTCGGACAATAAATGGTTGCCATTATTGGGTCAAATACTAGCAACCAAGACTGGGCCGTTAAAAAAAATATACATTATTATCATATGTAAATTTAAATAAATTAAATACAAACTAACTTAAAATAAAATAAAAATGACGGAAAAAATTCAAAACTCCCCATACAACTGGCTCAGTTGCAAGAATGGCTGAGTAATGTCAAACACCGCCCTGACTCCGCCAGTACTCCGCCATTAAAAAAAATATAAAATAATATTTTTTATACATAAATTTAAATAAATTATTTACAAAATAATTAAAATAAAATAGAAATGAAAATAAATTAAAACATATACCAACCTTTTCTTTATTACCATAGTCTTTCAACCGACAAGGCGATAACTAAACTATATGTGAAATTTTTCAAACTGTATTTTTAAAAGGGATAATACTCTAGTGAAATTTAAAAAAAATGACATAGATCGGCAAATTCATGGCTACAGTACTGGCCCAATAACAATAGCCAAGTAATATTTACCATTCATGGGCCAGTGCTTGGCCATTCAAAGGTAACAATATACTGGCTATTTTCTGTAAACCATAGATCGGCCGATGATTGGTTCTAGTATTGGCCCAGTAACAATAGCCAAGTACTGTTAACCATTAATGGACCAGTGCTTGGCCGTATGTCAATGTCTGGCAAAACCTACTTGGGATCTTGAGGATGATCTTCAAAGTCCAGTGCTTCGATAAAGTTCTTGAATTGGCGATGGGTTTTTGAATTCGTCCGAAAATAGTTCACAATTTGTAGTACAGTTTTCATTACGTTTTCGTATTTAAAATATTTTGCAACTAAATGTTCACGATGAACAATGCAATGAAGTGCCGAAATTCGGGTATTCTTGGATCATTTTTTAATAGACCAATAAGGCCTACATTTTTTCCTAACATTGCAGGTGCTCCGTCAGTTGCTACACTTACCAAATTATTCAGTGGAATATCTGTATCTGACAATATATTATCAAGGGCACTCTAAGTATCAATACCACGAGAAGTATTTTTAAGTGCTACCAAATCCAATAGTTCTTCCTTTACGATTAAAGATTCGGAAACGTATCGGATAAATACAGCTAACTGGGCGGTGTCTTGTATATCGATTGATTCGTCAAGGGCTAAGCTGAAAGCTACACTATTTTTTACATCTACTTGTAGTCGCTGTTTTATATCTATACTTATTTCCGTAATACGTCGCTCAGTGGTATGACGTGATACTGGAACATTGCTAATTAATCTGTGCAATTTGATATTTAAAGGATCCAGCATTTTAACCACCTGTTCCATATTCTTTTTGATAAATTTTCCCTCAGTGTAAGGTCGTTAAGCACGAGCGATGTTCCAAGCGATCATAAAACTAGCCTCGGTAGTATTATCGGCTTCTGAACTAAAAGATGATAATAATGTTTGCTGATTACTTAATGCAGATTTTAAAGAGTTTATTTTATTTGTTCGGATGTTGGTATTCAACGGATAACTATCCAAAAATTTATTATGGTTTTTTTCGTGATGCCGTTTTAAATTACTGGTTTTATAATGGGCAAGTGATTCATTGCACATAAGACACAAAGATTTTCCCCCTTTATCAATGAATGCGTATGCTTCAACCCATTCTTGCCTGAAGCTACGATTTTATCCGTCATATCTCCTTTTTTTGTGGTCCGACATATTTAGCAGTTAAATTAAAAAACGGAGTATTCATAAAAAACACGCAAAATATTATATTTCGCGACAAGAGATGAAATCACCGTTTTTTTCTTGCAATTTCCTTAAGTTTTTAATTTCGTTTTTGGTTTAGGGTAATATCTTACTGTCGTAGATGTAGAAGCGGTTGAGGTAGCATATGTCGGATTTGCACGTGTTTTTAATTCTATTTAATTATGAACTTATTCAATTTTTAATTGGAATATTAAAGGATACATTAAATTTAACGTCGGCAAATTGCCTAAAGATAAAATATCAAAAATATTGTTTATAAAAAAATTGCAGAAAAAGATAATCATAGAAAAACAAACGAATCCAAAAGGAAAGACTTTTGATTTTGAGAAAGATTTTTGTGCATTAATTTGAGACAAATACAGGTGATTTTATTTTTAGCCCATGTTAAACGTATAACAATATGTTAAACGTATAACCTTAAATAATAAAATTAGTTAAATTTATTTATAACAGCGGATTATAAACTTGATTCGCGAAGTAAAGTAGTATCAAACTGAAACAAAGTCGCAAAAAACTCCAATAGTAGTAACTTCGACAGGACGGACCTAAATATAATAAAATGATTGCATTAAATCATATTATATTATTATTTTAAATATTTTATTTTACTTGTTATATTTTCTTTAAACAGCATTATAAATTATATGTATTATTTCTAATTTTGCTACAATTTTTATGAATTATTAAATATTATTTAATTTTTTCATTTCTTTTCGAGAGCCGCATTTATTCTTTTAAAGAGCCGCATGCGGCTCGCGAGCCGCGGTTTGGCCATGTGTGTTATATTTTATTCAATATATTTAAAATTTTAAGTTTTAATTGAAAATGGAAAACGTGAAATTTAAGTTTATACAATTGTGTGTGCTGCAGCCAAATTCTGTAACTGTGAAGCGGTAAAGTGATAAAAATTTCTTCGTTTCTTTTCATTAAAAAACTTATCACTTCACCGCTTCACAATTACAGAATTTAGGTGCTGTTGTGCCATAAAACCATCAAAATATAGTTATACCATAGAAAAATTATATAACAGGCATAATGTCTTAAGAAGTCTATTGCTTCGTTTTATTTAAACTTAGTATGTATTATACTGTACGCTCTGAAATGGTGTGATAGAGAAAATATTTACACCGATTTTTAACATTTATTTCTCTTTCTGGCTCTAAATAGATGCAAAAAAAATTTCACTCCATACCAATTGCTCCATGTTTATAAGTCCTATATTCATCCCTGTATGGAGTACTGTTGTCAAGTTTGGGTGCTGCTTCTGTTTCCGTTTTGGTCCTCTTGGACTCTGTTCAAAAGCGGTCTATACGAATTGTGGGTGATCGAGCTTTGACATCAAAGCTTGATTCCCTACAACATCGTCGCACTGTTGCTGACCTCGTTGTTTTCTACAAATATCGTCATCCACAGTGCTCAGATGAAATCAGCAGCATCATGCCTCAAACTTATTCTTACCCTCGTTCCACTCGGCAATCGGCTACCGCAGCCAGTCAAACGGTCGAGACCCCACGCTGTCATACTGGTAGATCGCAGAAAGACTTCTTTGTCCGAACTGCGTACAAATGGAATAGTTTGCCGGAATCCACAGTCTCAGGTGGCTTCAATCCGCAGAGGTTTAAAAAACGTTCATCAATACCTTAGAGCGCAAGTTATTGTGGGACCTAGTTCTGGACCTAGGTCTTAAAAGGTATTTATGTGTTGTTGTGACACATATTCTAAACCCTATAACACAACACTTTTTATTTTAAAAAATCCCAGCGGCAGGTATATCCGCTAGAAATAGGTAGATTTCGGGGTCAGACGGTTTTGTGTACAAATAAAATTGGATGTGTCAGATTAGTTTAAATAAAAAATTTAAGTAGAAACAGAACAATCAAAAAAAATATCGAACCAAATTAAATACATTATCCGAACTAACTTCATCAATACAATTTCGGAACAGTTTTATTTAAGCTGGTTAAAACTACTTTTAATAACATATTAAATCCACCAAAAATCAAATGAACGTTCACCAAAGATCCAATGAACTACGTCACAACTACAATTATACCATCACACATAATTTATAATCAAACATTATCAAATAATTTTAATTCAAAATCATCTTTGTTGTTGTATTTTTTTGTTCTTATTTAATCTTTTTTCAAACGGTTACATATGCTGTGTGCCTCACACCAACTTTTTGAGCTAAATCAGTGACTTTTCATTTCATACCCAAGTTGCGCTATTGACCACCAAGCGGCGGACGAAAAGTCTCCTCGTCAGCTTGCTTTGCAATTTAGTTGTCAATTCATTGAAACGACATATATATTTAAAAACAGTTATTTAAAAAAAAAATGGAAAATAATTCAAATTTATACAAAAGCAAATATTCGGTAAGATGTAGGTATTTTAAAAAAACAAGCTCCCAAATACAATTTCATTATCATCCTCCATTATGACAAATGACAATGTTTACAAATTTTGACATTTAAAAAAATTCTAATTTAAATATGAGGTCAGGCACAGGGGTGCGTTTCGAAATTAACCACGGTTAACCATAAGGTAATAATGTCACTAATGTCATAGTCAAAATAGTGACGTCAAATATTAAATTCAAATTACCATAGTAAAGCTGTCAAAGTTAAATTGTAAAAGACCGCTAAAAATTCAAAATTAATAAAAACTAATATTCTAATTACGGTAAATAAAACTAAAAATCTAGTGTATGTTTTTTATTTCTATAATTTATTTTTTAGTCTTAAGTATCAAATAAAAATAATAAAAATAACACATTTCACCAAAAATTATTAAATACTTAGTAAATAGTAATTAAATGTACGATATATTCACAAAACAATATAATTTCTAACTTTTTTTTCTACAACAATTAAAATTTTCTTTTGTTATAAAAAATTATATTGTGTTTTATAAATCGGTTGACATGTCGTTTTAAATATTTATATGTTTTGACATTAGAACCTCAACAAACTCTACTCTAGACTTGAGTAACAAAGTTAAAGTAGTGACGTCACAATTTACTATGACAACTAATTTTTATAGTTTTGGAACGATAGAACGAACATCTGTCATCCAGTAAATTTTTTATTTTGCGGTTAATTATGGAACGACATTTGGTAGAGTAAAGTTAACCGCGGTTAACCATAGTTAATTTCGAAACGCAACCCTGGTTGTACGTTTGATAAGAGTGACATCTATGAATAGCATATGTACACTAGCAATTAGTTTAGAAAATTCAGTCAGTGATTTATCAAAAAATACTAGTGTGAGGCACACAGCATTAGTATAAAACATAAAAACAAAACAGAATTTGATAATTTTTCTATGGTATTAAATAGTTAAATATTTCTTGCATAGGTTCATTATAACGCTTATAAAATTGGAACCTCTTGGGCTAGGTAGCTGAAAATTTCTGAGGCTATAGCTTAAAAGTTAACTTAAAAGTTTAAATAAATTTCAATAGCATAAACTCAAAAACGATATAAGCATTGCTTTTTGCGTTTGTTTTAATTTCAACAGCCCTATGGTCTCAACCTTTAGACTTGAACTACTTTTCTTGAAAATTTTGGAAAGATTTATATTGTATATACGTGTGAAAAAGTTTTCAAATCTGAGCTTGGCCATTTTCAGCTAGATCAAGGACAGCAAAGTTTAGTAAATTTTTAAAACAGCTGATTTTTGAGGAACCTGAAACGCCAAGGTTGTCATCTAAATAAAAATGATAAAAAGGTTCAAATATTCATTATTTTTAAATTTTATTAAAACATTATGATTTAAACGGAAGTTATAGCGCCCTAGGTTATTCGACTTTTTAGGCTCTAGCCGCTTAGCCGGTACCCGGATATGGACAATTCACGAACTTGTCCAAGAAATTATTTGCCGAAACATACACAGAAAATTATTTTGGTGTAGGTCGAAAAATGCGACCGTGAGAGTGCCGGTAAATTCCGTTATACCTCATATCGTTATATATATATATATATATATATATATATATATATATATATATATATATATATATATATATATATATTTATATATATATAAAATGTATATATATATATATATATATATATATATATATATATATATATGTATATATATATATAATATATATATATATATATATATATATATATATATATATATATATATATATATATATATATATATATATATATATATATATATATATATATATATATATATATATATATATATATATATATATATATATATATATATATATATATATATTGTAACGTTTTGATTTATTTTGTTATTTTTTTATGATAAATACCTTTGTTGAGTAGTGCAGGTCACACCCCATAGCGGCTCGGGATATTCTCGTTTCCAAGGTTCAAATCTTACCTGCTTACGAACGTTATAACAAAGAAAGAAAATGTGGGTGTGCATAATGATATTCCAAAAAATCTATTTAGGGCCTAGATCGTGATAGACCCTGGTCATTTAATAAAGCAGGCAAACCACGTGACAAAAGAAATTCAAAAACTCGAAGAGGAGAGAGAGGGAGAAGAAGATCAATTCAACATCACCGCCATTGTTTACTTTAGCCAGACATTCTAAATTCTATCCAATTACATTTCATTAAACAAATCAAGATGTTGATGATCCCAGCCATATCACAAAATCACTATTTACTTTAATTTATGTTAGCTAGGCAACCTAGAAAATTTATCCACCATAATTCAATGAAGAGAGGAAACTGTATTTTTGACTTAACTTTCCGAAAGCAACAAAAAGGAATTTATTTACGTTAACTCAATTTTTCAAAAAAAAATTAGGAATATTTATTTAATTTTAATTTAATCTAATCAATATTTATTTATGTTTAAATTCAGAGAGAGTTGTGATAATATTAAACGTTTTATATAATAAAAACTAAACGTAACTTACAGTAGTCCTTCCAGATAATAGATCGTGTTACTGAACCCCAAATAATCCCGCTATTGATATGTTTGGAAGATGATAACTTGACTTCCTTGATTTTATTACTGGTTTTTACACATCGATGTTGCCGCCATTAAACCAGTTTTGTAAATTTGAACTCCTAGTTATAATACGTGTTAGTTCTAAATTGTTATGAAATCCTGTCCTTTATGGTCTCATATATAGTTAAAATTCACGTTCTGCCTTAGGGTATCAGCTAAAAACCCTACAATATTTCCTCTATTATGCCGGTTTCGCTTTTTTTTGTAAGAAAACACTACACATGAAATTTTTATTTTGTATTTATAACAGTTTTTAAATTTATTGATTTGCTTTTTTTATGGTAGTTAAGGTTAACTGAGTGTATTCTTATATTTTAATTACATTTATGATTTTTTTTTGTTTGTTAAAATAAAATTATTTGGAATAGATTATTCACTGTCCAGTGATATTCTTATAACTTAATACACATTAGATAGTACATACACAATGTTATATTACTTGCAAATTTAATTATTACACATTTTAAAAATTGTGCATAACTACACTATGTACATTGGTTTTTGTTTTAAAATACCATTATGAATACAATTATGAAATACAATTATGATTCACTGTCCAGCAATATTTTTTTTCTTAACTTTATACACAATAGATAGTACATACACAATGTTTCATTGCTTGCAAATTTAACCATTATACATTTTAAAT
>CAVNZG010001439.1:0-134754 GCA_963693315.1 Diogma glabrata
TTATAATTTGAATTACAATTAACAATAATATAAACTAAACCAATGGGTTACTGAGATACGTTTATAAATTAAACCAATAGGTTACTGAGATACGTTTAAAAATCTACATTGACTACAATGACTACAACTCTACAATGACTACAGTTTGATTATTATAATGATTTCATTAAATTATTACGAAATTATTTAATAATTTTTTATTATTATTTATAATTTTATCAATTTATAATATTTAAGAACAAATATTTAAAATTATTGACTAATGTTGATATATCGTGGATGATGATATTGAGCGTACGCTATCGTGTTTGAAATTATGACATTTTTCGATAGTTAGCGGTCACTAATTTGTCGGACAATTGTATCAGAGTAAAATAATATTAATTAAAACTATAAAAAAAAAAATTAGCCATGTGGTAATCAATAAACACTACCCCGCCAGAATTCCGACTTCCAATCGTCGGACTGAAAAAACGCGGTCGAAAATTTGTCGGACAATATGACCCTTCAATTTCACTAACTTTTGTTAAACAATCCCGTGAAAACTAGATTTGTGGTGTTTGATTTTCAATACCCTGGTATTTTGACCAGTTTGAGTTGTCGGACTCGACAAAAGCAGACAATTTTTTGTCGGACAAATTTACCCTCGTTTTCTAAAACAAATTTCCACCTTCTATAATAAATAACAAAATTATGGTAATAAATATACAAGACCCCGGGAAATCGCCATGTTTCAGAGTTTCTCGAGGGAAAAAGCGGCCGAATCAAGGAAAAAGGCAGATAAAAAGTTGTAGGACTCGTCAGGGACAAGCGTCTTACGAAGTATAAAATATGTGGTAATCACAAAATTATGTAGGTGAAGGCCCAGGGACTATTGTGTTCTAATCAAATTTCCAACCCCCATAGTTAAAAAAAACAAAAATGTACAAGATCTCGAGCAATCGGCATTTTTCGGCGCTTGCCGAAAGTAAAAGCGGCCGATTTGAAAAAAAATCGCAGAACAAATGTTTTCGGGCTCGTCAAGGACAGGCGCATCACGAAGTATAAAATATGTGGTAATCACAAAATTATGTAGGTCAAGGCCCAGGGACTATAAGAGCACAAAAAAAAGTCCAAGCGGCACGTATATCCGCTAGAAATAGGTAGATTTCGATATCAGACAGTTTTGTGTGCCAGTAGAATCTGATGTATCAGATTAGTTTAAACAACACAAACTAGTTTAAAATAGATATCGAATAAATTTTAAAAAGAAAATTAGCTACATATAAGCAAAACAATATCTATCCAATTTTGCAACAAAAAAATATCAAATCTACCACAGAACATGTGTGTTACAATTTATGACACAAATCTACGCTATATCATATGTCGTCCAATTACTGCAAAATATCAAATAGTTTATTTCTAAGAAAAAAAATTAATTTCTTCTATTCAAACCTTTTTATTTTTTTTTTCATTGACTGTTATAAGGTTTTTGGAAATTGTAGTTATGGATTGTTGCAAACTTTTTTGTTGAAGCCAACAAGTCAAAAACCTCGAACTGCAGAGGTTTATATATATAAAAAACGGATTAAAATGTTTCCACAGACTCTAAATTTATGAAGTTTTTAAAAATATTAGTATCCAAACGGCCGTTATAACGGATTAAAAAAACAAATTTTTTTTCTAGTATAAAGCCCCTAGTTATTTAACCATGTGTCAGATTTTTCTGATTTACGAACTTGTCCAAGATATTAATAAAACACACATGTTTACGGATGGTTTTTTGATCTGGCTCCACAAATGCGACCGTGAGAGTGTCGGTTGATTCAAACGCATTTGGTGTTTTACAAGCTTTTTTGTTGGAGCCGCTCACTCAGAAACCTCCAACTGCAGAGGTCTTTTTTTTTAAAGAAACTGATTAAAAGGTTTTAAAGATTCTAAATTTATGAAGTTTTTAAAAATATTAGGATCTAAACGGCCGTTATAACGGATCTAAAAAACAGAGTTTTTTCTAGTATAAAGCCTCTAGTTTCTTAACCATATGTCGGATTTGGCTGATTTACGAACTCGTCCAAGATATTAATAAAACGCACATTTTCAGAAAAGATTTTTTGATCTGGCCTTACAAATGCGACCATGAGAGTGCCGGTTGTTTCAAAAAAAAATTTTTTTTTGCAAACTTTTTTGTTGGAGCCGCTTACTCAGGAACCTTCAACTGCAGAGGTCTTTTTTTTAAACGAAATTGATAAAAAGGATTTCAAAAATTCTAAATTCGTTATTTTTATTAAAATATTAGTATCCAAACGGCCGTTATAACGGTTTTAAAAAATCAATTTGTTTTAGAAAAAAGGCTCTAGTTCCTTAACCACTCGTCGTATTGATTACCACGCGATTTAGTTGATTCACGAATTCGTCCGAGATATTAATAGAACACATATGTACAGAAAATTTTTTTGATCTCCCTCAACAAATGCGACCGTGAGAGCGCCGGTCGTTTTCGTTATATCTCATATCGTGTATATATATACATATACATTTTTTTTTTTTATTTTTTCGTCTCCGCTTATCATATATAGTCGTTTGGCACAAAAATTTTTCCGAAATTCCGAGATGAAGCCCATTGCAATAGGTAGATTTTTATATGAAATCTACCTAAAAGAACGTCTAAACTATAAGAATTATAATTTAGAAGTGAAATGGAAAACAAATAATCTCTGTTTTTACATCATTCATTACTTACATTATACCAAAAAATTGTAACTCGCACACAATCATAACACAACATTTTTTATACCAATAACAATCATACTATAGCTATAGCAATCATATATTCACAAAAATATAATAACTGTGAAATGTTAAAAAAAAATCTAGTAGGCTTAGAAAAAATTTCAAATTTCGTTTATGTATATGAGACTAGAAGCCGCATACTCTTTCATATGGTTGCCAGGCATTATGTATAAAGCAAAAAAATTGCTACATACATAATAATAGATGTATATGTAAAGTTAAATATTTTATAAAAATACTGTTTATAAAAATACTGTACGCATACATTATATTGAATTTTAATAAATGAGTTTCGTTGTTTATATTTATTGTACTAAGAAAAATTTTTTATATTACTTGTACTAAGCAAAAAAAATGCGAGGCCACCGGCCAATGCCTGGTTTGCCTGTGCTTAAAACCACCACTGTATGGCAACTGCATTTCTGGCAGCAAAAAGTAGTAAAGATCCAACAACACAAGTTGGTGCCATTATCGTAAACAACGATAGCAAAATTGTGGGAATTGGTTATAATGGATTTCCAATTGGCTGCAGTGATGATGAATTTCCATGGGGTAAAGAATTTAATACATTAAAACAATAAATATTTATACGTGGTGCATGCAGAAGTGAATGCGATTTTAAATAAAAATGGTTCAAAGGAAGCACAATGTATGTAGCACTGTTTCCATGTAATGAGTGTGCTAAATATATTAGACAATCAGCAATTAATGAAGGGAGTTATCACACAAGGTAAACGAAGGCGTAGAATAAAACGGAAGACAACATTCATGAAGAAGTAAAATATTTGTAAGCTTTTTTTTAAATTGTATAATTTTTCATTTTGATTGATTAAATTATTCTCTTGTTAGCAATTAATGTTTCTGTAATTTTCATGTAAGAGATTTCCAAGTGATAGTTTGTTTTTCGTGTAAATTCCGTGTTTTCAGGTTTCATATAGTTGTTTTTTTAGCTATCCGGCATAATAAAATATAACAGTGATATTAGTTTCAATAAAAGTTCAAATCATTATAATTTGAATGGCTGGTAGATGTCACACTTATTTGTCCAGATATATATCTCATTTCAAAAGTTTTTGTACGCTCCCTATGTGAACCTTAAAAATATGTTTCAAAAGAAGTATATTATTACTATCAAGAATCAATTAAAGTGGGACAAATCACAAAATGTCAAATAAATATAAGAAAAACAATTCTTGTCTCTATGATTTAAAAATAATGTTGCTCTTCATATCCCTTCATGAACTTTTTTATCTGTCTCATGACACAATTCAATCTCTTTTTATATAACTATTGAACCAACCATCACATTGTTGTCTTATCAAATTTATATTCGTGATAAAGAACTTAACCAGAGAAATATAAAGAATAATTTATTGAATTCATGTCACAAGACAGAGAACGAAAAATAAAAATACAACAACAAAAATAGCAAAAAAAAGCACAAAAATAACAAATAACAGAGGAGAATGTCAATCGAATATAGTTAAAAAATTGATACAGAAAATATTTAAAGCTCAAAAAAAACAAAAAATTGGGTAAAATAGGTGGTTGGAACTTAGGATAGACGGATGAATGGTTTTCTGAAGAACTTTTTTTTTTATTTTATTTATTTTACAAATTTGTAAAACTATATCAGGAAAATTTCAAAATTTGAAATTCTAGTCACGTTTGATGTTTTAAGAAAATAACAGAACATACCAAAAAAAAAAAATTAGAAATAGAAAAGAAAAAACTTACCTTAAGTAATAAAAGCAATAGACAAAATGTTGGGAATAGTAGATATTGGTGGATCTCATGCTATAATTTTTTGTGATAAATAGATTTAGGGTTTCCGGTTTTTGTATTTTATTTCTATGGGAAGTAATTTTTATTTTTATTATTTTTTTTTATTAATAATTTGAAATATGAATTGTGAAAAGAAGGTTGATAGGTTAAGGAAATTTCACATTTTTGAGTTTTTTTTTTGTTATTTTGTTTGATGAAGATTTGTTGAAAATGCGTGCGATTGACATGTTTTTCTTTGAAAAGTTTTTTGGTTTTGGGTTTTGGGTAGCTGGGTTGAATTTAAATAGATTTGTTTTTGATTTTGTATCTTTTTTTTGTTTGTTGACAAAAAAGTTAAAAATTTGGTTGAGTAGATGTGGAGAATTTTCGGTAGTTTAAATTATGTTTTTCAAAAGGTTTTGTATTGGAACTAAAACTTTCCCATAGAGTTTTTGAACTATAAAGCAATGCGTGTGTGAATAAGTTTCAATAAGAAAAATAGTTTGTTTGTAGATAGTAAGGATGAATGTATGCAACACTGGAATAAACATTACACCTACATTAAAAATTCTTGGCACAGTAATAAGAGACTTGGTAGAGTGGGTGGGATTAAGAAAACCAAGCAGAGATGTTGAGGTTTATTTGTAACAATTTTTTATACGAATTTTTTTATAAATCAGTCTTCAATAATAATTTAAATTGATAAAATATAATCAACAAAACCTTTGTTTTTGCTTGTTTTCATCCGACCTTTCCAAACAAACAATAAAAATTTACAACCATTTATGACATTCACCCAACCTAACAATGACTTAACATAACTTTCCAGCAACTTTTTTTTTCAACAACAACTCAAAAACGATATCACAAATTTTCATTCCAATTAATTTTCCAAAAATAAAAAAAATCAAATTCTACAAATCTAGCAAATTCTAATAAAAGTATTATAATTTTATACAAAAATTATTTTTTTTTATTTTTGATTATTAAAAATAATAAACAAGAAAATGAGGTCAAACTTACAATTGAGTTGAAGTCGTTTTGTTAAAATAATTTTCAAGAAACTTTTAAACTTTTATGAATTGCATTAAACTTGAAAAGTTATTGTTATGTTAGTTTGTGTTTTTTTTTTCAATTTTAATTTTTCTCCATACTGTCGTATAAAATTAATTGTTATGGGGTTGAACGTTATAGTAAACATAACCATTAAGTTAATTGCATTTCTCGAAAATTAAATTTTCAATGTTTGCGATGGTAAAGTGTTTTATGATTTTGGAATTCATGTTTTTCTAAAGTTTAACATTAATCTTATAATATATGGTATTAAGCTTTGGTATAGAAAAACTTGAGCGTAGATTTGATTAGTTTTGGTTCTAAATTTGGTTTAGAAACAAAGAATTGTAAAACATTCAGTATTTGAAGTCACATTTTCATATTATATAACCATCAAAAATTTCTGACAAAAATTTATAGAATGGAAAAACTTTATCTTCGATAAAAATTTGAAACTTTAATTTTAAAGAAAAAAATTTCAAAAATTAAAACTATATCTGCCATACACATCATTTCTATCTTTATTTTAAAATTAAGAACAAAACAAAGTGAACAAACTTTTTCTGCCGTCTTGTTTTATTTATTTGCTTCTGGTTAACTTAAAAAAAATTAAACATTTTGAATACTCGATACGAATTGGTGCATATATTGTGTTGTTATTTACTATTTGTCTGTCGTGTTTTCTTCCTTTTTTAAAATCGAAAACCTAAATGAAATCCAAATACGTTGAGGACATACCGTATACGGTTTCTAAGGAAATATATTATCTAAATAATATTCTTCATGTATTGATGTAGAATATGTCGAAAACTATATTCGTAGAATACTTGCAAAGTTGTAATCTTAACTGAACAAACACCTTTTATTGAAGCTCCACAATCGAGATTGAACCGAAATCTATTCTACCACACATCGTTTGAGTATTTTGTAAAGCACAAAATAATACATAATTTACATAACAAAAATAATCAAAATAAGAAGAAATTAAACTAAAACTTATTCTCGCGATTTTTTTTTATCATCATCTGTTTTTATTTATTTCTATTTTAATCGAAAACTTCAATTTCATCAATTTTTTTATAATAAATTTTTTGTTGTACATATATAAGTATATAAAAAACCATAAAAACCGAATAAAAGTTTGGAAAGCATATTTTAAAATTGGATTCAACGATACCAACAACAGGAACAACAACAGCAACAACAAACTATTAACATAAAAAAGTTTTTCGTTAGTTTTTTTTTTTTTGGTTTCAATCAAGAAAATTTAAACAAAACTAAATAAAATTTGTTAAAGAAAAAAAAAACTATTGCAACATTATCACAAAGAGAAACAAGGAAATGGCAATTTAAAACAAATGTGATCGGAAAAGTTACCAGAGAACGTGACACTTTATGTTAAGGATAATTTTCATATGTTCAAAACCTAAAATTTACTTTAAAATTGAGGTTACGATAGGAAAGTTTGTAGAATGTCAAAAGTATTAGAAATTTTTCTTTGAGAAAAACAAAAAGCTTTTTTCAATTATCTCCAAAATATTTGCTGTACATTATACGTTCAATCAATAATTAAAAAACATAAAAGATAATCTATCTCAATTTAAATTAAAAGAAGATAAATGGTTTATGTTAATAATAAATCTCATTTTATCTATGGTTTTTGATCAGTTATCACATCAAATCAACATCTCAATTATCAATAATTAATTACAAATCCATTAGAGATTAAAATCGTTAATTATAGTTATGGAATTTTCGGTTGTAATACCACGAGTCATTGAAATTTTTTCGAAAATTTTTTGATTTTACGAATTAAATTATTTAGCAACACTGCGAATCAAAGCGCACAATAAACCACGAGTCCGAAGGACGAGTGGTTTAAGTAGTGGTTTGATTGAGCAGTGTTGCTTAAAAATAATTTAATGAGTAAAATTGAAAAATTTTAGACAAAAATTTCAATGAAGAGTGGTATTTAATGAGATAATTTTTTTTAAATTATAATTTTATTTAAAAGATAATAATTATTAGTTTCTAAGTAAAGTTTTTTCTACAAATTATTCAGCTTATAAAAAATTATGTAAAATTGCAAATAATAAAAATGACCGTTTTCATTCATAAATGATTGCATGTTTATGTTTATTTGTAAAAAATAAATTACAAATTTATAGCATTTATGCGCCTACTAAGATAAAATTATATTTCATTTTGTTAGAAGAAAATATGACAACAAAGAATTTTCATAACGACAAAGCAAAATTATCGACGACAAGAAGAATTGCCGACAGTAAAAACAAAGCCTACTGTTTAAATATCATAGTTTGTATGAATGAAAAATAAAATTTCTGACAGCAAAAAAAAATTATCATTGTAATTGTAACATGTATATATGTGTTCTTATTATTTTATTGATTTAATGAATTTTGCGGTAAATGGTATTCAATTATTGATATTCTTGGTTTGATTTAGAAGAATCATAAATTATGTTATGAGATGTAGTTTATAATGGAATTCGTTGCTGCTTTATAAATAATAAAATCAAATTTCCAAAAATAGGAACTGAATTTCATCGGCATCAATATAAATGCGAATACTAAAATATATCGAGTGCCTGGTATCGAGTTTTCTCTACTTCAACGTTAGTAATAGATCATCAAGTCTTACCTACAAAAAGTTTGTTACGCGAAAGCTTATTTCTATCTGCGTGAGTGATGACTGCTAGAAACGTTCTGATATCCCACTTACGAAAGGGCTACAATTCTTTGAAAAGCAGTGGAGTTACAATATTCAAGTAATGTCAACCTCATCCAGATGATAACATTTTATTATTACAAACACAGAAAAAATCCTTCTACAATTTACGGAGATTGGACCAAATACATATACGTAAATATTTTCCTGGAAACAGGAAAGGCAAATGCCGAATTGCCCGGGTTCTTGTAAATTTTATTTTTTAAGGCTATGGGGGTTAGAAATTTGATTTAGAACACGAGGGTAGCCTTGTCCGACAAACATTTGTCTGCTATTGTCTAGTCCGACAACGAAAACCGACCCTAATGTCAGTTGTCGGACTCGACAATAGCAAACACATTCTGGCTAGACAAGCAGTTGAAAAAAAATGTGGTAGCAGTTTTACAGGATCGCGGGCAATCAAAATTTTTCGGAGATTGCCGAAAGAATAGCGGCCGATGTGAGGAAAATCGCAGAACAAAAGTTTTCAGGCTCGTCAAGGACAAGCGCCTCACGAAGTATAAAATATGTGGTAATCATCACATGAAATCGGTGTAGGCCCAGGAACTATTATTACTTTTTTGGGCTTAAAGGTAAACTGAAAAGTTTGCTTATTTTACATGAACTTTTTAAGTTTAAATTTTTAAAAAATGTTATTTTCAATAATCCAAAAGGACATTTTCCAGACCTGACATATTTTTTGTTAGTATATATTCAAATGGGTCGTTCTCGTCAACAAAACAAAACGCTTTTTTGTAATTTGAGTATGTTTTTTTATAAAAAAGAAAAAGAGGTTCTTCTAAATTTCGCTATATTTGAAAATTAAATTTTTGAAAAAATAAAACTCACAAATTTCACCTAAAATAAACAAAGAACTTTTCAGTATGGCTTTTTTTATTAAGCCTTTTTAATTCCAAAAAAATAGTTCAAAAGAATCGGAACATTCGTTTTTAGTAAATGTGACAAAGTACAAAAATTTCAAACTAATAATTAATAATATATTCAAATAACAATTATCTGTAATTTAAGTGTGTTATGGAAAAACAATAAATGTGTTATGGAAAAACAATAAGAAAATAAAAGAATAAAGGAGTTGTGGCGTCTAGAGATGTTCAAAAAACATAATATAAATAATAAATAAAAATATAATAATTTATACTCACCATTTTTATCACAAAAAATAACAACAACAACAATCACAACATTGCCCAAATGCAACTACGTAACGAATTTGATTATCGAAAATTCGAACATCACCAAACCTCGACAAATATCGATTGCACCTAAAACCGTCGTTATTTCGTTATTAAAAATTAAATTAAATGATTCGACACTTATCACTTTAATTTTAAAAATCATTTACATTCGGGAAGCGGACCATAAAAGTTTAAGGTAATAAAGTAAAACCACCGTACCGCTATTTTATATTGAAATTAATTTAAGTATAATTGTGTAGTGTTAGTGCAACAGAACAAGGTAAATTAATATTATAATAAATTAATTGTATTCTAATTTTATTCTAATATATTATTTTGTAATTAAGTTTTTTCAGTGATTCAAGAATAAAATTGTATGTATATTCATTATTCATAAGTGAACAAAGTGGGTTTTTATTATTCAGGATCAGGACACCCCAAAAACCCATAGAGTTTTTTAAATCTCCATTTTTGAAAAATAAAACTTTAAAAAAATCGTATAGAAATATAAATTGTTTTATCAATGTAATATTTTTATAAACCGTATTTAATATATAGACATGTTTTAAATTGAAAGGCCAAAGTAGAAAGATTGGGAAAAAAATTTAAAAAAAATAAAATAGTCTATAAGTAAAACCGATTTTTAAGAAAAGGAAAAATTTTATTTATTTATTTATTCATTTATTTATTTATTGGTTTATTGATTTATTTATATATTAATTTTTTTTTTAATTCATTTGCCTATTCATTTATTTATTTATTTGTTTATTTATTTATTTACTTATTTATTTATTTATTTATTTATTTATTTATTTATTTATCTGTTTATTTATTTATCTATTTAGTTATTTATTTTTTTATTTATTTATTTATTTATTTATGTATTTATGTATTTATGTATTTATGTATTTATGTATTTCTGTATTTATGTATTTATGTATTTATGTATTTATGTATTTATGTATTTATGTATTTATGTATTTATGTATTTATGTATTTATGTATTTATGTATTTATGTATTTATGTATTTATGTATTTATGTATTTATGTATTTATGTATTTATGTATTTATGTATTTATGTATTTATGTATTTATGTGTTTATGTATTTATTTATTTATTTATTTATTTATTTATTTATTTGTTTATTTATTTATTTATTTATTATTTTATTTATTTATTTATTTATTTATTTATTTATTTATTTATTTATTTATTTATTTATTTACTTATTTATTTATAAATAAAGATAACTTTGCTAATACATTCATTTATAAGTATCAGAATATCAAAAACTGAAAAACAAAACAAAATGAAAAAGGAAAAAAAAATTATTCAAATCGGTTAATCGGTTCAAGCACTATTTAACTTTAAGCTTGCCTTGTTTTTTAAATTTTTAACAAACTTCGAACCACCCTGTATCGAAACTAGTGAAAACAGTAAACAAAATAAAAATTATTTTGGGGTGTTTTTCTATTTATAAAAATAATGTATGCATATAATAATGCTTTTAATAATTATAATAATAATTTATACAAAATATTGTCTGAAGTCTTTCCTTAACATCTGCATTTACTGAAGCTCTATTTTAACCGTCCTATCTATGCTTTTAATGGCTTTGAGTGCAGACTTCTGCTGATATAAGTGTATATCAAAAGCTGAAATTCTACATGCCACTATGGGAAAAAATTTTAGTCTATAATACACGTCCTGAATTGCTGAGAATATCAATTATTTTGATTTTCTAGCCTGTATTTTTTATTTTAAATTCATAAATCATACCTTGATTGTGGTCGACGAAAACGTTCTGTTTGAGACTACTGCTCTCAAGATATTGTGAAAATAAATTGTTATAATATGCTAGATCTGATAAATTTGAACTATTAATGCTCCAAGTCTTCAAACTGACGAATAACCCGTAATTGGGAATGTTTAAAATTCTGTTGACCCTAATTCCGTGTTACAAGATACAGCCTATTATAAAAATAAGTGAAGTATTTTTATTTGGAATGTGTTATAAAAACCATGAACTCTAAGGCAATGATAACAAAATTTAAAACACACGACTGAATTAAACAGAGAGTGATTTAAAGAAACTATTGAGTAGACCAGATTTATTTCTTATCAATGAAAATTTAACATCTACTACTCCTAATTCTAGCAATTTGGTTAAAATAATATAGATCCGTAATTAGCTCCGACACATTTTTAAAGTGTTCTTTATTTATAAAAATTATATTTTTATGTAATAGATGATTACTTTTGATATAAAAAACAAAATAAATTTGTTTAAAAATTTCCTAATTCCGTGCTAAAAACGGAATTACGGATATTTCAAATAAATTATAAACGTAATTCCGTTCGTCGAAAACTCGATTGTTTTAATAACTTAAATGTACAAAATCAGTATTATATTAACGTTAGTCGTTTAATATAATCCTAATTAATCCACGAAAAAGAATATTTTACAGGAAATAAATACCGATAAATTTTTATGGTCTTAAGAAAATGTTAATAATACCTTAACCTTTTCCATAAGTAAATTGTCTCAAACAGCAAGTTTTTGTCGACCAACCAATCAAGGTATGATTTATGAACTTAAAATCAAAAATGCCAGCAAGAAAATCAAAATAATTGATTCTCAGCAATTCAGGGCGTGTATCGTAATATATTTTTTTTTCAAAAAAAGCGTAAATTTATCTTAGTTTAAGACTTTTTATAAAAAAGCACGGAATAATGTACTAGCCCGTAATATTGTACACTTACCTTATGATGAAAAACGTGATCTACGCAGGTGAAAAAGTCGAAATTTGAACTTGACCATTTTTGATTTTCCTGAAACTTGGCATATAGGCTTCTCGAGCTTCAGTGGTTAAAATTTTTTGATGATAAAAATTGTTCGAAAAAATAATGAACAATTAGAATTTTAGAATGACTAAAAATCTGGAAAATTAAATATCTCAAGAACACCAATTAACGCCTCTTTGTAAATTTGATATATTTTAAAGGAAGTTTAGAAATATATATTTAAAAAATAAAAAAAGTTAAAATTTAGTTGATTTCAAAATTTTTTGTTAATGGAAGTTGTTTGAAAAATTTCAGCCGTACTAAAAATCTTTAAAATTAAATATCTCAAGAACAAGAATTTTAGCCTCTTTGTAAATTTGATATATTTTAGAGTAAGGATAGAATTATTTTCAAAAAAAAATTTAATTAAATTCCAATTGATGTTTGACCCTAGCGCCATCTTTAAAAAAGTTTTTTTTAATATTTTTATTTACAAACTAATTATAAAAACAGTAAATTAATATTTTTTCAAACGACTAATTAATCATCTATCAAACAAAAAAGTTTAATGAAATCGGTATAACCGTTCTTGAGCAATTTAATTTCAAAGTTACATCGGATCGGCAGAATTTTCATTTTTCACGCATGTTGGGGTGCCCCCTATGCTCAAACTATGCACTATAAAAAAATTTTAAAATAAGTTGTATTTTTTATTTTGTCCATACTACTTATATGCCAAGTTTCAGGAAAATAAAAAATGGTCAAGTTTTCACAACTCTGTCTAGAACACGTTTTTCATCTTATTTAAAAATACACCTTTTACTATTTATTTTTAATTTTTTATTTTATTAATAATAATATAAACTTCCTTATAGTAACAATTTGAATTCAAATTGTTACTATAAGGAAGTTTATATTATTATTAATAAAATAAAAAATTAAAAGTAAACAGTAAAAAGTATAGAGTTATTTCGATTAATTCTCAAGACGCTACTATTCGATTAAGTATGGTAAGTTAATGATATCCATCATTTTACGTACACATTCTCAATGTGGTAGAATCATTACAATTGGTTGTTATTCAACTAATCTAAAAACCAATCTAATATGATCTAGGCCAGCGGTTTTTAAACTTTTTTGCATTGCGACCCCAAATTTTAAATGCCATATTTTGGCGACCCACCTATATTTTTTTTGACAAATAAACGTTATTAAAAAAAAAATTAAACAACAAAAACTATTTTATTTTCAGCTAATATAAAAATAAAAATTTATAACATAACTTCGGTCTGAAAGACCTAAGTATTACATTCATGAGCCAAACGTGAAATTCTTACCCCCACTTTTTTTGGCATTTCTCGACGTTTTAGAACCTACTGATTCTAAAAAGTCCGAGCGGCAGGTATATCCGCTAGAAATAGGTAGATTTCGGGATCAGATAGTTATGTGTGCAATTAGAATCGGATTTATCAGATTACTTTAAAAAAAACTAACATTAGATACAAATAAAACTAACAATTCATTTTAAAAAACATATTGTGAATTAATGGAAATGAATGTAAAATTAATTAAAATAGATATAAAATTAACTAAAATTATGCGAAATCTACCTAAAAAAATTTAATTACAGCCACTGAGGTAGAGTACAAGATTTTTTTTTTGTTGTTTTTCGTAGGAAGTTGGAAATTTTCACCGAAAACATTTGAAACACGACTTTAGCATTAAATAATTATATATCAAATAATTAAAATAATTATTCTTATTTTGTTGACTTATAATTTTTGTTGCAACTAACACTTCTAGCAGTCTAGTTTAAACTAATTTAGAAACGATTATAAGGTGATAATTACCATTGCATAATTTCAACGGTTTTTTAAACCATTTTTTGCTTCTAATATGATTACAACTATCCATACGCATACATCACATATATAGGTGCATACAACTACAACAACGCAAAACATTTTTTCCAACCAATATTTTCAACAAGTTAAGAACAATTTCCATACACACATTGTTTTAATTATCATTTCCATTTGCAGATCTATTATCTCTCTATTTCACGTATTTTACTAACATTTTCTTACATAAAAGTAAATACCTCATTAAATATATGCAATCTTCTAAAAACCGCTTGGAAATTTAGTTTAACCCAAAATGCAATTCATTTTGGTAAATAGAAAATGTAATTTTTCTATGAAATCTACCTATAAAAAATCTAGCTAAAAAAATATTAGAAAAACATTATCAATCTCATAATATTCAAATGTTGTTTTTTTTAAACAATTCGAAAACAAAACAAATACCTATAAACAAAAACCAATACTTAACTCCTTCTTTTCATTTTCCCACAATTTTTGTTTTTTTTTTAAATAGACAAAGAAAAAAAACTTTAATTTGATTTTAGGGGTGATGTATGTAGTTTTATCTATCTACAATAAATTTATTTTAAGGTTGTTTGGGATTACGGTTATTTTGTTTAATGTTTATAAGTTTAACACTTATCTGTAATTATTTAGTCTAATTGATTGGTAAAAATACGTTTCATATACTTAATTTTTTAAGCGCCCATTGTATGCATGAATTTAGATATGATTTGTTTTGTGTTTTTATTTATTTATTTTTCAATTTTTTTCGGTTTTTATAATTTTCTTAGTGGTATTCACTGGCTTTAGATTTTTCACACAATAGGTGTAGTATAATGCTTATAAAATTGGAACCTATTTTGTTAGAATGTTGAAAATCTCTGACGTTATAAATGAAAAATGTATCTAAGAGAAAATAGGAGTTTAAACAACATAAACTCAAAAATGATGAAAGCATAGCCGTTTGCGTTTGTATTGGTTTCAACAAACTTAGCGGCTCAACCTCTGGACTTGGATCATTTTTTTTTTAAATTCTGGAAAGATTTATATTTGAAGTACGTGAAAAAAAGTTTTCAAATATGAGCTTGGCCATTTCAGCTAGATCAAGGGCAGCAAAGTTTAGTAAATTTTTAAAACAGCTGATTTTTGAGGAACCTGAAACGCCAAAGTTGTCATCTGGATAAAAATGATAGAAAAAGGTTCAAATATTCAATATTTTTAAATTTTATTAAAATATTATTATTAAAACGGAAGTTATAGCGCCCTAGATTATTCGACTTTTTAGGCTCTAGCCGCTTAACCGGTACCCGGATATGGCCAGTTCACGAACTTGTCCAAGACATTATTTGCCGAAACATACACAGAAAATTATTTTGGTGTAGGTCGAAAAATGCGACCGTGAGAGTGCCGCTAAATTCCGTTATACCTCATATCGTTATATATATATATATATATATATATAATTTTTTTTTTTTTTGTTTTTCCATCTCCGCTTATCACATATAGTCGTTTGGCATTAAAATTTTTCCGAAATTCCGAGATGAAGCCCATTGCAATAGGTAGATTTTTATATGAAATCTACCTAAAAAGCAAAAAAAAAATGTATGTCTGTCTGCTGGCCGTCCGTCATTACCTACGCTGCAGGGAAAACCGCTGGAGGGATTTCAAAAATTTCTAAAAATAGGTATACTCAAGGGACAGGTCCGAAAGGACGCTGTGTTCAAAAACTGTACCGGAAGTGTGTCAAAAAATCATTATGTGTGTTAAAAACAACAAATTTTCATATTTTTGGCTTAAAAAAACGTCAATTTTAAGTGATTACGAGTAGGAACATTGAATTTGGAGAAACCTTGGTAGTAGGGATTGGTATGTGAGTTCAAAAACTAGATTATTGCATTATAAGTTTGTCAAACAAATGTTGTCAAGTGTGTCAAAAGAAAGATTTTTATTAATTTTTTTACCCATTTTTTTGGAAAAAAATAAAATTAATTATTTGTCTAAATGAAATTTTATTATTATTATAGAGAATTATGGCATTATAAGTTTGTCAAAAAAATAATGTCAAGTGTGTCAAAAAATGATTTCATTTATTTTTTTAGCCAATTTTTTGGAAAAAAAATGTAGCTGTTTTTATGATGTAAATGTAATTGAAAATGAAATTGGACAAATTTTAGGTAGATTTCATATAAAAATCTACCTATTGCAATGGGCTTCATCTCGGAATTTCGGAAAAATTTTGATGCCAAACGACTATATGTGATAAGCGGAGATGGAAAAACAAAAAAAAAAAAAATTATATATATATATATATATATATATATAACGATATGAGGTATAACGGAATTTAGCGGCACTCTCACGGTCTCATTTTTCGACCTACACCAAAATAATTTTCTGTGTATGTTTCGGCAAATAATGTCTTGGACAAGTTCGTGAACTGGCCATATCCGGGTACCGGTTAAGCGGCTAGAGCCTAAAAAGTCGAATAATCTAGGGCGCTATAACTTCCGTTTGAATAATAATATTTTAATAAAATTTAAAAATATTGAATATTTGAACCTTTCTTTATCATTTTTATCCAGATGACCACTTTGGCGTTTCAGGTTCCTCAAAAATCAGCTGTTTTAAAAATTTACTAAACTTTGCTGCCCTTGATCTAGCTGAAATGGCCAAGCTCATATTTGAAAACTTTTTTTCACGTATTTAAAATATAAATCTTTCCAAAATTTTCAAAAATAATAGTTTAAGTCTAACGGTTGAGACCCTACGGCTGTTGAAATAAAAACAAACGCAAAAGGCAATGCTTTCATCATGTTTCAGTTTATGTTATTTAAATTCATCTTAGCTTTTAAACATACTTTTCAACTATAGCCTCAAAAAATTTCAGCTTTCTAACCCAAAAGGTTCCATTTTTATAAGCATTATAATGCAACCCTTACAAGAAAAATATCAACCCATTTAATACCATAGAAAAATTATCAAAATCTCTTTTGTTTTTATTTTTTTACTAAGTAACCGTTTGAAAAAAGATTAAATAAGAACAAAAAAACACAACAACAAAAAAAAGATTTTGAAATAAAATTGTTTGATAATGTTTGATCATAAATTATGTGTGATGGTAGAATTGTAGTTGTGACGTAGTTCATTTGATCTTTGGTGGATTTAATATGTTATTAAAAGTAGTTTAAACCAACTTAAATAAAACTGTTCCGAAATTGTATTGATGGCGTTAGTTCGGATAATGTATTTAATTTGGTTCGATAATTTTTTTGAATTATTCTGTTTCTACTTATATTTTTTATTTAAACTAATCTGACTTATCTAATTTTATTTGGACACAAAACCGTCTGACCCCGAAATCTACCTATTTCTAGCGGATATACCTGCCGCTGGGATTTTTTAATTTGTTATAGTTTTTAAAATATTTTTGGTATTTTGAAAAAAGTTTGTATATTTGATTTTATAATAATTTTTGCAATATTTTTAGAATTTTGGAAAAAGTTTTAATTTTTGATTTTATTAAAATTTTTGGAGTTTTGAAAAAAGTTTCAATTTTTGATTTTGTAATGATTTTTGCAATATTTTTAGAATTTTGGAAAAGTTTGGATTTTTAAGAATTTTTGGAATATTATTGGAATTTAGAAAAAGTTTAAATCTTTGATTTTATTCTAATTTTTAGAATATTTTTGGAATTTTGAAAAAAGTTTGATTTTATTTAATTTTTACAATATTTTTGGAATTTTGAAAGAAATATGAATTTGTGATTTTGTAATATTTTCTCGAAACGCTAAATGGAGAGGTTTTTGAGCAGTTTGCTGAGTGTATCATCTTTTCACTGAATTATGTTAATTTATGATCTGTTAAAATTTTCCGGCACCGTATTGAGATTTCGAGCTAGTTTTGTAATAAATTTCTAAACAGAGATAAAAAAATACTTGTACTTTAACAAAGAGTTATGTTTGATATGCATCGCTGCCCAAAACTAAAAACCATGTCCTAATAAGAGTTTTTTTCCGAAAACTATATCAAAATCCTTAACCCAGACCGAAGTTTTGATATCTCATAGCTGTGAGATTTCAGCCCCTCCATATTTTTCTTGATTGACTTGTTGGTAATTCGATCAAGTAAATGTTGAAAAATAATTTTATGAAAAATAAATAATACTGGTCCTTGTGGGAGACTATTTCTCAATTTCCTGAAGAACTCTTCTCATTGTTTCGATAGACTTGGAAAAGTCGATTTGTTTTTAGTTTTTTTTAGAAACCAAATTCGAAATAGTATTCGATAGCGTATTCTGGAGATAAGACCTCATCGATTTTCGTTACAATTCGGTTGTAAATTAATCGTTCAAATAATTTGTGGCAGGCACTTAGCAGTGCGATTGGTCTATAACTTTTTGGATTTTCTACTATCTTTTCTGTTTTCAACATTGCTTTAATTTTCGATTTCTTGAAAGCATTCGGTAATATTACATTATGTTGGTGTAAAAACGAGCAAGCCATTTTCTGGTATTTTCTCCTCAATTTTTGAGAAATTCTGGATAGAAATTATTGAAGCCAGCTGCTATTCCCGATTTCATAATGAAGCTGCAATGTCTTCGATGGTGAAAGGGCGACATTATTCGGAAGATCTTGGTGTGTTTCGTTTCAAGTTTTTAAGATTTAAGAGAACGGTTTTAAAAGTTTTTTATGTGGTTCAACAATTGACACATTTACTATCCTGTTTACTATTAAATTTGGATTGATGTTTGTTTTATTAGCAGATTTCTTTTTCCCAGCCCCCAGTTTTAGTATTTTACTCCATGCTTTTCTAATAGAATGTGTAAAATCCATATTTTCCATAGCAGACATCCACTCTTGTCGATTAGCATCTAAGGATCTTAATTGATCATCAGTTATTCCTGGGTCTCCACTTTCTTCGAACTCATCAAAAAGTCTTTTACTTCTCTCGTCCCATTCTGGAATATATTCCATACGATAGCCTCGCGGTATGAATTTTTTTGCAGCTGTTATAGTAGCGCCAACGAAATGGTCGTAGTTTTTTGCAAGTGGTGGAATAAATCGTACAGAAGCATTTCAGTCTTTTGAAAAACTTTGCCATGAACTCTTTGAAAAATTTCATCAAGGTTTCGGTATTGAATGTATATCATCGGGATTCTAGTCTCTACTATTACTGGTCGATGTTGAGAATGTGGAAAACCCAATAATACTTGTTTTAAAGCATCGTTTGGTTGACCATTAGAACTAGATGAAACGAAACAAAGGTCTGGGTTGTAATCTCTGCGCCATCGGCCGGATTTAAAAGTACCAAGGTCTTTCGCGTCGAATATGAGAAGCAAGTTTTGCTGTTCAGACCAATTTACAAGTGTGATACCGTTTTACAAGTGTGATACCATCATTATGATATTTCCATAGTCTGTGATGACTGTTAAAGTCACCAATATAGATACTCGGTTTATCATATGAAGGGAGAACATTAGTCGGCCAGGCTGTGTTTGGTCGTTTATATACATGGATAATATTTGTTTCGCCAGCCTCAATTGTTACGAGGTTTCCACTAGTTTTACATTTTCAAGACCAAATTTTACATACGTTGCAGTTCCATACGATTTATGAAATGTTGCTCCGATAATTTCATATCCAGAAATTTCAGCTCTGTTAACTAAAGTTTCATCTGATGCAATGTGTGTTTCTTGAATGACTGCAATATTTATGTTCTAATCTCTTAGTTGTTCGGAGCTCCGATAAATTTTCGCATTTCGGTTTGCTAGATCCATCAATGTTCAATTGATAGATTCTTGTTATCGGTCTGATTTTTTTGAATTGTGGTTTGACATTTGATTTTGATTTTGGTGTGTCATTTTAAATTTGTTTTTCCCTCTATAATCGCCAGGAGATCAAATAAATGATAGTTTAGCTACCGAGATGATAGACTATTTTTGATTGTGCACCTTGTAGGCAGTCTACCCTTACAACATTATTTAAATTTTCAATTTAAAATAAAGTGTCGACAATACTATATTAATGTTAATCTGGTTTGTAATATTTTCGCCCCCATTGCAAACTGCAAATTTATCTTGGTGCGAAGTCGTTTTAGCTGATGTAAAATTTACCAAAATCCGTTAAAACTTTGTCTGATTTTGAAGATTTTTTCTTCCATAACACGCAAATTTGGAACCCATGGTGACTGGAACGGTTTGATTTTGATTTCGATTGACAGGAACTGTTAACGCCATAATCACATTTTAATTTGTATTACGTTTACATAATTATCATTTACATAATTCTAAAACAAAAATAAAGGAAAACAAAACAATTCAAATATTCAACTGTAACTGAAAATTTCAATAAAGATGAGTTGTAAAGTTCGTAGCCTTGTTGCTTGGTCTATCTACGAACAAAATTAAAATTTTTTAATGCAAATTTATGCAGTTTTTGTTAATGCAGTTCAAAGTAAAGTTAATAAAGTTCTAGTTTTTCCCGCCAATGTGAATTATATGGGAAATTCGGAACGATATTAATAGTACATTATTTAATTAGGAGCTAAAGTGATACTTTTTGTGTTGAGTCTATAGTTTGACGGCCGACCGCAGGGAGGCCGACAATTATAGACGAAACACAAAAAGTCACTTTAGCTCCGAATTAAATACACTATTTTTTCGGCAAACGTTTAAATTTTTTATAAATATGAAATTAATACATCAAACTTTTTATAAATATGAATTTGTATCGTCATAATTACTTCCAAAAAAGAGAAAAAACGTTTAAATTTGTATAAATAAAATTTTTTTATCAAAGCAGCCTTTTCAAAATTTCATAATATGAGAATCTACTTATTTTTTGTTGTCATGGTTATATAATATGTTTGAAAAAATAACAAACTAACAAATAACAAATGCTACTTTACAGCCTCCGTAATATAAAATAAAAATGGCGTTACTTTTACTGTCGCTAGACGTTACTTTTGCTGTCAGGCTAAAAAGTAAGACTTTAGCTAGCTCCCTAGCGGCAGTAAAGTTAAACTTTACAGCCGTTTGCCGAAAAAAATATATATTTAATTTTGATGTTTTTTCGTGAGTGAAAATTTAAAACGTTTAAAATGTAAAACGTTCTCATCTCGCGAAGAAAATGCAATTTTTTCAATAATAGTAAATATATAATAGCTATTTATGTACCAAGGGTGTAAAGTTATACTTTTCAGCCCAAGTGAAAATTTGTTAGCCGAGACTCTAGTCGAGGGCAACAACTCGCTACGGCTAAAATTAAATTTACACCTGTGGTACAAACAACATTTTTAAAACTTCCTACAAGAGCGGGTAAAGTAACAAAAAAAGGCCGTAAAAACGATTAGAGGGCGTAAAGTAATAATAAGAGGGAAAAAAGAAAATCTAAGTAAGCGTCAAATATTTCAGTATAAAAACGATATTTCTCTATGATACTATATGAAAAGTCTATTTTCATCACGCTTAATGCCCTGTGAAAATGGGTTCTTTTACCACTAGTGTAAAAAGAATAACAAATAATAGTTGCTATGGTTTTACATATAATTTTACAAAGTTTTTAAACAACGCAACCATGAAAAAATAGAATATGAAATTTGAATGTTATGTTGTCGATTTACAATTTTCTAATTTATAATAAATATCGATTATAAATATACTATTATAGAAAAAATTGCACTTCATACGCGAGACAAAAACGTTTTTCCTTCATAAACATGTCTCACTCGACGCTAGCGTGTGAACAAATGTTTACTCACGAAAAAAACAATGTTTTCATCTCTTGTAGGAAAATATACTATTTTTATAAATTATTAAATTAGAAATCGACAACATAATATTAAAATTTCATATTTTGTTTTTCATGGTTGCCTCGATTTTAAAACTTTATAAAATTACATGAAAATACCATAGCAACAACAATTTGTTACTTAGCGAAAATGATTTTACACTAGGTAGTGGAAAAAAATATTTTCACAAGGATTAAGCCTGCGTGACTATTGGTGAAATAGTATTCACATTTAGGTCGTGAAAAAAGCGCTCGAATTAAACACAATTGTAACTGATAATAAATATAAAGAAATTCGTGAACCACTAAACTCCTTTTGCGGACCACTAATGGTCCGCTGACCACCGGGTGAGAAATGCTGTTGTAGACCAGTACCCTATTTCACCAAACTTACAAATTTGTAATTTCATACAAATTTTTACAAAATTTGTGAAAATTTGCATGAAATTACAAATTTGTAAGTTTGGTGAAATAGGGTACTGATCTTGCTCCTTTCTTTGAATGTGGAGCATGATCTGAATTGCCAAATTTCCTCCATCTCCAAAAGCAATTTTAATAAAAACTAATCTATTAAAAATGCAAAGGATTAACCTAATAACATACAATGTTGGATGAAACCATCTATTTGTAAACATCTTTTGTTGCAAGGGTTGATTGATGTAAGGGTTGATTGATGCTTTGGAATCAGTAGAAAGTGTTGGTTTTTAATTATTTATAATTCTCGAATTAATATGCTTGCTAACATTTTATTTTTTATAAACTTGAAACTTTATTCTCGACCGGGATCAAAATTTCAATTACCGATTAATAAACTATTTGCTTTTGGGTTATGGTTTCAAGTTGTCTCAATTCAAATAAAAAAAATGACTGTAAGGTGATGAAAATAAATATATGATTACATATTAGAAGGACTTTTTGACCATTTCGCTTATTTACGTTAGGAATGATCAGGACTAACGCATTTTGCGGTTAAACTTTATTAAAGATCGATTTTTTTGACAAAAATTTAACTATTGTTTGAATTCTTTTCGTAATAAAAAAAAATTACGAATACCGGTCGTAATACCGGTATACCGAGTTTGTTTGATTTCAATACCAAAAAACTGGTATTGAATGCCTAGTCCTAACTGCATCTGTAGTGATTGCAATGTAACTTGGTTCTTCGCATGAATCTGATATCATTAGTTGATATTACATTAGGCATACTCGGGATATACCAATGCCTTATAATTCACAACTCATTCGAGTAACAGAATAGTGAAATGGTCTGGAAGGACTAAATGAGAAGTTAATATTTTCTGGTCCAAGATGACTCCAACTACACTGCTTCTCCACTCTTCTTTTGATTTGGATCCATCCCTAAAGCCTATAGATTAGATCGTCGAACCTTAATATATTCAGGCTTCCAGTGAGAAAAGAGGGTTTGCAGATCTTATTTAAGGCCTGGGGAGTAAAGGGGATGTGGTTTTGTTCCATCATACTTTGCCAGGCGTAACACTTTGTTCTTTGTTCACGCCACAAATTTCATCAAATTTTAGTTATATCTAAATTCGTTATTAGTTATATACTAATATCGGTTGAATTGAATGCCCCACTATCAATCTTTGCCGCGTTTGAAAATGCAAACCGCCTTATGTATGAAAATTACATCGACCTTTTGGTTTTTTTAAAGGCAATAGTTTTTAAAATTAGCATCGATCAAAATACAAAAAATGTTTAATGGTTCAGTTTACAAATAGTTGGTTTAAAAAGTATGTTTAAATTGACCGATAAACCTCAGAGATTGTCCTCACCCAAAGATTCACAACCAAATAAAACAAACAAAGGTTAATAACCTTCAACCATTTGTTAATTTCCCTTTAAATCCTTTTAAAAGAAAATTAAAAATTTTTAAACAACAATATCCCAGACAATCATAATTAATTTTATGTTATATATCTTGAAATCGTACAAAGTTTGCAATTCAAATAAATATCAAATTATATGAAATAAATTACAAATTTTATTTTTTATTTTATGTTTATACTTTTCGTTTTGGAATTTTCACCATTTTCATTGCAGACAAAATTGTAATATAATAAATTTATAGACAAATAAAAAAAATGTTTTTTTTTATTTCAAATAAATACCAATTATTTTACATTTTTTTTATGAAATAAGAGAAGGTGCGTTTGAAATGTGGGAAAATAGGAAAAGGGTTTAAGGCTTGAAACCACGCATACAACGGAAACAGAAACCGAAACCGAATTTCATACAAATTTTACAGAAACCGAATTTTTATCTGTCAAATTTGTATGAAATTCGGTTTCTGTTTCTGTTTCCGTTGTATGTGAATGCCCGGCTTTAAATCGAACAATGAATAATAACGCTCAAGCAGCTTTGAGAAAATATACTTACAACGATTGTTCCTTTTTGTGCTTACTATTAGTACTCGGGGATAGTTGAGACAACAAAATTTACCCACATCATACTCAACAGACACATTATCGTACATTGTTATTTAGATTAAAAGAAGAAAGAAATTCAATTGAAAAAGGATTACTAAGGAATCCGTATTAAGATTCATTTTATAATCTTTCAGACAGTGTTATGTGAGAAATGTAAATCGTTTTTATGTTTTGTATCATTTTCTTTTTTTAGTGTATATATGGTTGGTAAATGGTGATACTGAGGTAATCGAAGATATTATGAAAAGGAAAAAAAAATGGATTTACATTTAATTAATTGAAAGCTTAAAAGGGTTTTGAATATTACTGTTACAGACTTATTTGAAACAATCCGTTTTATTGAAATATTACCGTATTTGCATAGATAAATTATTATAATCTCTTTAGAAACCCATGTCAAAAACGGACCAACAATGAACTTCAGTCGCTTTAGTATTACGAATTCAAGTAACGTTTTTCATAATTAAAATCTAATATCTGTAAGGTTCATAATGGTTAAAAGAATTCCATAAACACATCATGAAAATTTATGAATAAATTTCTATAATGAACAAAATTAGACATAAAATATGTCCCACAGTGAATCCTAAAGAAATTCCAGAAAATCATTAAAACCATAATGTGAAAATTATTTATAGAAATATTTTCCATGAACGATCAAAAAATCATTACATAATAAATTTCCCTAATGAGTTTCGTTTATGACATTCACAATATATTCGTTCATAAAATCCAATCAATAATTTTAGATTAAATTTAATAAAGAATTTATTTTTAGGATAGTAAAATTATTAAAATTCTAACGAAAATAATTCGATAAAAAAATTGACGTTGATAACAACGACCGTTAACACTCAATAGTAAAAACAAGAAATTTATTCAAATTTGGAATCACGAAACAATAATAATAAACTTCGCTTTGATAAAATGTAATCCCAAGACGGTTTTGTGATGAGTTTTTTTTGTGTCCAAAAATTAATATTCTCATTTTTTTATGAATATTGTATAATGTTGGAATAAATGATAAACAATCGTTGTAAAGCAACCGGCAACCAGAAAGCAACAAAGTGAGCCGACAAAGCTCCGAATTTTTGTTAAATTTGACCCGTTAGGACTGTAGACTAATGGAGTGAATACTAACAGGTTTTCGTCATGTAACTCTTTTTTGTAAATGTATGGTAAATTTTTGTATATTGTATTGCTTTTTAAACAGATTGATCAAACGTTTCACGACAAACCGTTTTTTTTGTAATCTGGTGTTTTATTCAAGACAAATTAACGTGTGTGGTAAGCAATGTATATGTTTATAATTGTCCATTTTGTAAATTATAACTGGTGTCCGTTTAGTGTTAATGAAGCATTATCCGGCTCAAAGGACCAAAAATTTAGGCTAATATAGGGTCTCATCCCTGGAGTTGTGAGTGTTTAAACTTCAACTTTTTGATGCATTTTTACACAATATTCACTTAGTTAAGCAACATTGTTTTTAATAGAAAGATTAGGTACTCATCGCATCGGGGGGAAAGATGGGGGAGGGGGAGACGAAAGGGGAGGGGGGGGGGGGTTATACAGGGTATATGGGGGTAATTCGGATCGTTTTAAGAGTAGTTTTATTGGAAAAGTCTATAAGAGACAAATTCAAATCAAGTGAAAAATTTCCCGTCGTCTCGTCCCTGGAAAAAGTTGTTAATGTTTAAAGTTTAGCTTTTTTGATTCATTTTTTTTCAATTTTCCACCTAAGTAACCTTGTTTTTCGTGTTTTTCATTTTAAGAAACTAAGAATTGTACAATCCTCTTCATCCCATTTTGGCTAATATAGGTAGGCTAATATATTTTTGATCGAAGGTTTGCAAGTTCGCAGAACCTTGTTTGCCAATTAATATAAAAATGAATAATTATATAACCCTATACATTAATGTAGAATTGAAAGTATGATCCTTTATAGCTAGTTCGGATCGGGTCGGGTAACCTATATTAGCCAAAATGGGATGAATAGGATTGTATAATTCTTAGTTCCTTTAAATGAAAAACAAGGCTACTTAGGTGAAAAATTGAGAAAAAATGCATCAAAAAGCTAAACTTCAAACACTAACAACTTTTTCCAGGGAAGAGACGACGGGAAATTTTTCACTTGATTTGAGCTTGTCTCTTAAAAACTTTTCCAATGATACCACTCTCAAACCGATCCAAACTACCCCCATATACCCTATATAACCAACACCTCCTCCCCCTCCCCTCCCCAAATATAAATTCCATACCGTAATTAATAACACTGTGCGACAGTCAAAATCCGCTGGGGTTCTGACTACCGGGAAAAATTATATCGGTAAAAAAAAAGTTATACGTGTCCCGGCGTTTCGCTGGGTCACGTCTAGGAATCGAGATATATCGATTTGAAGTTAGTAAGTATCATATAGGAGAAATTGTCACGTTTGGGGTTCTTTTTTTGACATAACTCGAGAACGACTAGTCCGATTTTGCTGAAACAAATTTAGAAAGTAAGAATTACAATTCCTTTAATCTACTGATATACTATACTGAAAAAGTAACGAAAAAATAAACAAATTAAAAAAAAAGAAACACAAAAAAATAGAATAAATAAATAAATGAAATAAAAATAATAAAATAAAATAAAAAAATAATAAAAATAATAAAATAAAAATATAATAAAAATATAAAAAAAATAAATAAAAAATTTAATAAATAAATAAAATAAATAATAAATAAATAAATAATGTATGAATAATAAAAAAATAATAAATAAATAATAAATAATAAATAAACAATAAAAAATAATAATAAATAATAAATAATAATAACAAACAATGAATAATAAATAATAATAATAAATAATAATAATAGTAATAAATAATAATAAATAATAATAATAAATAATAATGATAATAAATAATAATAATAACAAATAATAATAATAATAATAACAATAATAAATAATAATAATAATATAATAAAATATGATAAAATATAATAAAAATATAAAAATATAAAATGAAATTATACTAAAAATAATAAAATAAAATAAAATAAATAAAAAATAGAGTATAATATATAAAAAACTAAAAAAAAAAATAAAAATAGACACATGTCCAAATACATTTAAAACAATAAATTTTGGAGTTTATTCCAGCAAAAATATTAAAAAAAAATTTCTATGAAAAATCAATATTCTTGTCAAAATGAGATACCTTTAGTTAATTGTGAATAAAAGCTAAACTCGTTCATCGATTTTCATGATCTATGTCTCGTTTTGTGCACAGATTATGTGACTTTACGTCAAAGTAATAAGACTTGACACTTTTTTTCGTTTTGAATTTTTCATGATTTTTTAAAATACAATTTTTTTATTTCTTAGGCAAAAAATTATTTTTTTTCTTCATAAATTTATTTATAACTGCGAAACTGTTAATTGTGTAAGGAAATAATGTATTAGTAGATTAAAAGAATTGTAATTTTTAATTTTTCTAAATTTGTTTCAGTAAAATAGGACTAGTCGTTCTTGAGTTATGTCCCCGAAACGTGACTATTTCCCCTATATGATACATGCTAACTTCAAATCGATATATCTCGATTCCTAGACGTGACTCAGCGAAACGCCGCGACACGTATAACTTTTTTTTACCGATATAACTTTTCCCGGTAGTCAGAACCCAAGCGGATCACAGACCCCTACCATTTGTCGCACAGTGTAATATAATAATTTCGATTTATAATTACTTGATATTAGAGATTAATTACAGTGACGGATTTAGTTACATTATTCATGCTAATTTGTTAAATATCCAACACTTTCCCCCTCTTAGAAACAGAGTGGGCAATAAAGCAATGTTAATTACATTATCTAATTACATTGCTGATAAGCTAAACGGTCGGGATAAGTTCGCGTTCTTTTGGACCGTCTTAGTTCCATTTAAGAACTTCTTCTTCTTTTAACTCTACAATAATCATGATCAATGTCATTCTCATACACCTCCATGTATTATTTCTTAAGTCTATAGTATTCTTATCAAAATTCAAAGTTTTTTTATCTCTAGGTACATAATCATTTTTATTTTAATTAATTATATTTCTATGAGTTGGTTTTGGCATCGGATCAATTACAGGATGATATTTATAACCCGATTTCCTAATATGATTTTTATGAACTGTTCTTTGACTATGACCTACATCAATTATATACAAAAAATTACCCCATTTCCTTATTACTCTAGCAGGAATCCATCTGATAAAACTTTTAAAATGATTCCTGTACTTTATCTTTTCCCCTTGTAACAAAGAATTTAGATCTTGTTTTGGAACTACCAGATATTTCTTAAAACTATTTTTATTTTTAAAATTTTATCAGCGTTTTCTTTTTCCAACAAATATATTTTCAAAACAGTTTTCACATTTCGTACATTTCGTTCTGCTAGACCATTAGATTGGGGATGGTATGGAGGAGATTTGACTAGTTCAATGTTTTATTGATTGCAAAATTTTCTAAAGTGAAATGAATGGGTCCGTTATCTGACACTATTTTCCGGGAAGGCCAAATATCGAGAAAATTTTTTTTTTAAAAGAAAAATTAAAACTGATGATGTTGTTCTACGCATCAAAATTACATCACTATATTTTGTTTTTGCATCTACGATTATTAAAAATGTAAATTTCGAAATAAATAAAAAATCGACATGTATTCTTTCAAAAGCTTGTTCTGGCTTAGTCCAAGAAGAAGATATTTTTTCTTTTGGGACTGGCATTGTCCTTTGACATGCATGACATTCTTTCACAAATTGTTCAATAGACTGATCAATTTTATCCCACCAGACATATGATCTAGATAAAATTTTCATTTTGACGACTCCCACGTGGTTCATATGATGTATTTGCTGTAAAACACGAGATTGTAATTTTTTCGGTATAATGACTGGGTTACCGTAAAACAAACAATTGGATTCAGCACTCAAACTATTTCTTTTATTTTAATACGGCTTAAGCGTATTTGGAATGTTTTTAGGCCATTCAGTCATAACACACTTAAAAACTTGATTAGTTAAAAGATCTTTGCATGTTTCTGCTGCTATCTCTTCCAGACTTAGTGTAATTACATTGTCGGGTAATCCAATAAAATTAACAAAACTACAAGACTCCACGTTTGTATTATCTCTTGGGGGCAGCCTGGCTAAGGCATCCACATTCGCCATTTTTGATCCGCATTTATTTTTGACCTTGTACTGGTACATCGATAATATCACCAACCATCTTTGCAGCCTAGCAGCAGCTACGTGCTGTGCCTTTGCGCGGGTGAATTACCTTTAATGGTGATCGGTATAAATCACAAATAAATGGCCATATATATATAATTATGGAACCGTTTTATCGCAAAAATGATCGCCAAAGAGTTGCGAGTAATTTTCTACCAGAGATAGAGTACTGGAGGACAAAAGAACTGGTTTTTCTTCACCATCGACCAGGTGAGACAGTACAGCACCTACTCCATACGGACGGTTTTGTAGGATCGTATAATTGAAGTAAATTATTCTTTAATATAAGAGCTATTGAATTTTTGAAATATTTTTGACACTTTTCCGACCATTCAAACGTGGTATCCTTTTTTAATAGGTCATACATTTCTTTTAGCTCGGTAGATAGGTTTGGGATGAAGCGACCATAATAATTGAGTAAACCCAAGTAGGCTTGTAGTTGCTGTAAATTAACTGGAGGTGGAGAATTGACTATAGCCTTGATTTTATCGTCATTTGGACAAATACCCTCCTTAGACAGTGTATGTCCCAAATATTTTACCGAACTTATCATAAATTTGCATTTATTTATGTTAATTTGGACATTGTGTTTTTCTAAGCCTTTAAGAACTTCAAAACATTTTTGTTTACATTCCACCAATGTTTCACCTCCGAGGAGGATATAATCCAAATAGCAGAAAACCAGGACCACTCCTAATAATATTTGATCCATGATGGATTGAAATATTGATGGAGCGGAAGACATTCCAAAAGGAAGACGGGTATATTGGCATAATCCCTTATGAGTATTAATAGTAAGATATGTTTGACTTTTCTCTGAAACAGCAACTTGCTGATAGGCGCCGGTTAAATCAATAATACAAAAAAATTTTGCATTTGCAAAACTAGCAAATATATCCTCTATTTTTGGTAGAGGGTAGTGCTCCATTTGTATATGTTTATTTATAGTGACAAGGCAATCCAAAAAAATCCTTATGTCTCTTGATTGCTTAGGAATGACCACTATCGGGCTTGCCCACTGGCTTGATTTAACGGGAACTAATACATTTGTTTGGACTAACCGAAGAAGTTCGTTATCTACATTATCTTTTAAATTAAAAGGGAATGAATATGCTTTATGGAAGACCGGTATAGCATCTTCTTTAACTACTATTTCCACTTGAAAGCCCGTTATTGGTCCGGATTGAGACGAAACAACGATTGGAAAACTATTTGAATTTGCATTTGAATTTGAACTCCACTTTGACGTGTATTTTTTCCAATGTCTGAATTGACTGACCTGTAACTGCGAATAATGTGTTAAATTTTGTTCAATTTTAATAAAGAAAATTTTGAACAATACTCATCTTCACTGATAATTGTTGAACATGCTCCTGCGTCGGTTTCCATGGATAATAGGTGACCCTCTTCTTCCAGTATTAGCACATCGCTATTTGAACTGGCTGAACTGATGGTATTGATGGATTTCACATGACTACCTGATCCCTTTAAACACATAGTTGATGTATGTCCTTTGCGTTCGCAATTGAAACATGTCCAATTTATAGCAGGACATGTTTTCACATCATGACGTCTTCCACAACGGATGTATTGATTGTAATTTTTTTTCCATTGAACTCTGCTTGGACTATGACTAAGACTTTGATTTGAGTCTTGACTTTTGCTACGACTTCTATTACGGTGATAATGGTGATGACGATTTCCCGATATATAACTGTCCTCTTGACTTGAAATATTATTTTTTGATTTCGTTTCCGCATCGCTAACGCTGTATAGTGCTGATGGTTGAATATTCTTTGATTCATTTTTAGACATCTCCATGTTATGTGCTAAGTTGCATCATTTTTCAAAATTTAAAGTGACATCATTCAGAAAAGTTCGTTGTATCTCCTCGTTACGAACCCCTGCGATGAATCGATCTGTGAGCGCATCATCTGATGCTAAGTTTTTGTATTGCGTTGGTGGCATACATTTGTCTTCCTCCTCTGTAGATGCACCAGCTTTGACAATTTTTTCCTGTAAGTAAGCCTCAAAATTACAAGATTGGGCAAGCGCTTTTAATTTAATAATAAATTTTGTGATAGCTTCTTCTGACTTTTAATTTAACCTTTCTGATGGTTTAAATGGCTGCACCAATGACTTTAATATTTGGTACCCGTTTTTCCCCATCACAATCAAAAATATATTTCTTTTCTCATCTACTTCAATTTTATTAATCTTAAAAAATATGGAAAGCCTTTCTTCGTATGATTCGAAATCATCACCAGGTTCAAATTCTTCTATTTTCCAAACAACCCAAGAGATGCCATTTTCACACTAATTTATACTAATTGACTATAGTTTACCTTAGTACGGGTTTTTGTGGTAAGCAGCGTCATGTTTTCAATTTTCTTCGTCGCCAGATTTGTTATATCTTATCACAGCTAATTAAACAGCAACTCTTTTATCAACATTTATTTAATAATCTCACTAACATGTATTACTCAATAATAACTTACTTATCACTATCACTTAACTGTATTGAACTTGATGCTATCACACTTCACAGAATTATTCAGACTGCATTTTTAAAAAAAGAAAAATCAGCAAAGCATTTTATTAACCTCAAAATCACTCATACATGAATATACAATTCTTTTTTCAAATATAAATGCCATACCCACCCTCCCCCGATGCGGTGAGTACTTAATTTTTCTATTAAAAAACAATGTTACTTAATTAAATGAATTTTGTGTAAAAATTCACCAAAAAAGTTAAAGTTTAAAGACTCACAACTTTTACCAGTGATGAGACCGCGGCAATTTTTCACTTGTTTTGAGCTTGTATCATCAAGCCTTTTCCAATAATACCCCTCTCGACCCGATCCGAGTTACCCCCATACGATCTTTCTTTGAACTAAGATAATCTATTTATAAACAAAGTAGATTATATTATAACACCAGTTGAAATCGTTTCCTGTCAAATTGAAAATTTTTTAGGAAAAACTAAAACGGTTTGTATATTGGGTACACTATATAAACTGTTTGTTTAATGTGTAAAGCTTATTTACTAGCTCACGTTCCTCCATGGAGCAATAAAGGTACCAAAAATACGAAAAAGTTGAAAAAAAATTTCAAAACTATATACTACAGTCAATATAATTGAGCTCCTGCATATCAACAAAATATCTATATCCACGAATAACAAACATAAATTTCCAATTCATCCATCGTTTATGTGCACAAATAAAATCACATAAATTAGAAATTGATCTCAAATGCAATTCATGCAACATTTGTTTTCATGTCTCTTCATCTTCAATGGATAACAACTTTACGAATGGAAAAAAATTACTGTGAATGAATAAGAGTGTAAGTAAATATATATTTATTCAAGGAAAAAAACGTGAGCAAGTAGAAATTTTTCGTGTTTTTCATTTTAATTTTTTTTTTTGTATACTGAGTTTTTTTTTCAGAATATTATTTTTAACAGTATCGTAAAACACGATTGTACAAAAATACAACACAACAACAAAATCATGTGCATAAAAAAAGCTCAAGAGCCCATTTTAAAAACAGCATGAAATATTTGTAAAAAAATTAAAATAGAAAAAGGAAAACTCAAACCCTAAGATAGAGTGCAAAAAAACCCGTTGAGAAATAAATAAAACAGGCAGACTTGAAATACTTACATTCAATTGTGGAGTTGCAGTTTTTCCTTTTAGAATTTTCGTTTTTACTTCACTTTTTGTATTTTTTTTTTGTCGTGAAATAGATAAATCTACTTTACAGAATATAAAGTATAACCGTTTATCTTCAATTGGAAATTGAATTAAATAATTCATGTTTTCTTTTCTGTTGTTTTTTGTCTAAGAAGCAGTTTTTACGTTAATAATTTTTTTGCTAAGAGTAAGAGATCATGATTGGATGCGAAGTAGTAAGGTGTAATGAATGTGTTGTTGTTTAAAACATATTTCTATAGAAATATATGATTAAATTGATAACGAGTAAGATATCACACTAAGTGTAACGCTCCAATATCTGCTATATGTGCTTTACTTATAATTTAAAGTGTTTGTTATTGACATCCCAATACGCTTTTATAATAGATTTTCTCAAACAATGAAAATTTTGCTATCTTAATCGAAATCATTTTCTTCCAAAACAAAGAAAACTTTTTAGTGCATTAATCCAATCATATAAGAAAAACAAGCTAAAGCGAACGTATGAAAGATCTTATGCGATTTAATTTCCAATTTTGAACTGCCAAGATATATTACGATAGTAATGATTCAATTTCTTGTGTGAATTAAAGCGAAACAATGAAAATTTGATTAATTTTATTCGTAACGAAAACATAAACTGTCAAAAATTGTCTCCAGGGAGTTTTCAGTTACAATCAAAAACTCAAATCTGATTAAAACCTCAAGATAATAATATAATAATAAAAGTAAGCTTATATTTTTCTTTTCGATATTTTCTTTGTTCATCGAAGAAGAAGAAGAAGACCGAAAAGAAAAACAAGGAAAAAGAATTTAGGAAATTCTTGTAAACTGTTAAATTAAGAAATATTCTCTGTCATATTGATGTTTATCGAAGGAAATGAATTTACATTGTCTTTTGATTTTGATAAATTTATGAATTGGGATTTATTTTTATCGTTAGTTCAAAGTGGGTTGAATTGAATGGCAAGTGATAATTGAAATTTTATTATAGATTGACTCACTTAGGAATATTAGATAGTAAGTTATTGGAATTGAATTGGTTAGAACTTTCATATTGATTAATTTTTAGTTTTTTTCTCTTTTCAAACAAAACGAACCAATCAATATATATTTCAAATAAAAATGTAACCTTAATATACAATTACAAAAACCAATAAATTAAAATTTAATTTATTCAAATTGGAACAATAACAATGATAATAATAATTCAAAATTGACTGTGAGTTAAAATAGTTTCTACAACACATTTATTGAATTCCTTAATAAGATGGACGATAGACTTTTATCATAATTAATTTATGATATCGAAAATTGATAAGAAATTAGAAATAGGAAAATTTATTTCATGAAAATTATTATTTGAGGTTATATCAGACAGCATTTTAATTTATCATTTAATTAATATTATTATTATCTTATGTTAATTGTGTTTATGAAGATTTGAAACAAACATGTTAGACATAATTATCAACTTTAAAAATGAAGATATGTCAATTTTTTCGAATTGTTACACTTATTTTTGATCCTGGTGGTATATATCTGTACCTCGGAGGTAAACTGCACTATGTTCTATGTAATTTACTAGTAACATATGCAGTTTACCTCCGAGGTACTGATATAAGTTATTGGTAAATTTGAATACCCAAACTGCAAATATAAAAATTGGCTGTAAAGCACTCACACCTTTATCAAACACTTAAACTGTTCAAAGCAGCCTGTAAAAACCATGGAAACCACCAATTTATACAAATTCGAATATCTTCTAGATATTATTTAAATGTGTATTTCTTATATAAGAAAGACAATGTTTATGAACAATAAGCAGGTTTTAGAATTTTTGATTTATTAGATTTGAATTTTAAACAAATTTCAATTTGTAACGACCGGCCTTATATCAACTCATACCTTATAATAAGAATCAAAATCAAACACAAAAACAACAAGTACAACAAGTCATTTGACAAATTTCTAATCAATTTCTTATACAGCAATTTGAACTTTTTTGTGTGAGAATGTATTAGCTTTCGTCATAATAAATTACAGTAGTTCAATTTTCTTTTTTTCTTTTCTTGTTATAGATTTTTTTTGTAGAATGATAATTTTGAGTTCAGCAGTACTGTTTTGAGCGTAAACTAGACCAAGGTATAAAAAAAGAAACAAAATATAGAAAATACTAGCTATAAGTAATCGATCGATAAGTATTTAAATTTAAATCAAATCGATAAACTTTGGGAAAGTTTTTGTTCTGTGGTTATAGAAAAATATATTAACAAATAATTATAAAAAAAATATTATTTTTTTCAAGATATGTATATGACATAAATTTTATCAATACACAAACATATCAGGAGTATTATATAACGATATTTTTAATATAAAAGATATGGATCTGGAAGGTAAAAACATTGATCGTATTGGTCGATTACATGGTGAATCTGAATCCCTTAAAATAGATTTATTACTGAACATAAAATTCATGGCTTTATCCCATGGAAGGAGAAAATAAATTTCGTTTTTGGTATTAGCTACCTCATTAAGCGAAAGTGGAAGACCACAGTGGTGAATTTCATGTACAAGAAACCCAAGTTACAACAGTTGATAGTTTTCAGTATGTAATGTTTAATAATACTCAAAAAATTTATCAAATATATCAAATATTATCGACTCGGGAGAACATTTGTGTAGCGTGTCTGCCAAAATGGATTCAAATCATGGCACTAATGACGAATGTTCAAATCCCACTCCGAAACACGTAATAGAGAAAAATGGAGTTTTTTATGAGGGAAATCCAAAAATATACTTCCGAATTCAAATGATTTCCTTAATGACTTGCGTGAGTTTAAGTGCTCGACTAACTTGTTGAATTTATTTTAGATCAATTGTTGTTATTTATTCAAAAATGTGATTTGTTTACTTTAAAAAAGATGTTGGATTTGTTTGAATGAAAACATGATTGTAGTAGATTTACTAAACGACTAATAAAATGGGGAAAAGTGTTTTAGGAATGTTGATTAAATTCTCAATTCTTGTAATAACAAAGTAAAATTTTACATCATAAAGAAAAGGTTTGGGAGTCTTACATAACCCAAATGGTATTACAATATACTTCCGTGGTCCAGTTCTCACACTATAAGCGGTTTTATTGATAGCTTTTTTTGCAAATTTCGATTAGCAGCAACCGTTTTGAAGATCCAATATTGAAAACAATTTGGATCCCAATAACATATCCACTGTGGCATCAATTCAAGGCTATTGTAGCTATCTTGCTTAGCTACTAAATCTAATTTTCTATAGTCAACACAAAATCTCAACTCCCATCTTGTCAATTAGCACAGGTCTATGGACTGTCTTACAGTTTAATTACACCAGTTGCCTTCATATCCCTTAGCATATTATCAGATTATCCTTTTTAAGCCGATGAAAGCTTCCCTGTTTTTTTTTTTAATTTGGTGTTCCGCTTCAATATCAATACTTTGTTTCACCAAATTTTGTCTGCTGTTTCCTGAATGGAAAATCTCTTATCTATAAAAAAAAAAGGTATGTTCTGCAAATTCATCATTAGGCCTTACATCCTCATCCGTTACATCAAACAAAATTTATCCCCCAATGCCAAGGAATATAGTCACGAATGTTTATCTAGTATTAAATCTTTTTAAAAAAAATTTTGTCTTTTTTTCGTATAATGTCGATAATTTATCATCGGCATCCTCATTTATATTTTTCGAAAAAAAAAAAGTTAAACATGAATTTAAACACAAAAAAATATGGAGGGGCTGAAATCTCACAGCTCTGAGATATCAAGACTTCGGTCTGGGTTAAAGATTTTGATATAGTTTTCGGTAAAAAACTTTTATGAGGACATGGTTTTTAGTTTTGGGCAGCGATGTATATCAAACATAACTCTTTGTTAAAGTACAAGCATTTTTTTAACTCAATTTAAAAATTTACTACACAACTAACACGAAACATCAATACGTTGCCAGAAAATTATAATCAAAATTCCAAAAATATTGTAAAAATTAAATAAAGTCAAACTTTTTCAAAATTCCAAAAATATTCCAAAAATTAGAATAAAATCAAATATTTAAATTTTTTCTAAATTCCAACATTTCAAAAATTCTTAAAAATTCAAAGTTTTTCTAAAATTCTAAAAATATTGCAAAAATTCTTACAAAATCAAAAATAAAAACTTTTGCTGATATTCTAAAAATATTGCAAAAATTATTACAAAATCAAAAATACAAACTTTTTCAAAATTCCAAAAATATTTCAAAAACTATAACAAATTCAAAAACTTCCATGTCTAATTTCATTTTAGATTACATTTACGTCATAAAAACAGCTACGTTTTTATTCCAAAAAATTGGCTAAAAAATAAATGAAATCATTTTTTGACACACTTGACATTATTTTTTGACAAACTTATAATGCCATAATTCTCTATAAAAATAATAAAATATCATGTCATACAAACTATTAATTTTATTGTTTTCTAAAAAAAATGGGTAAAAAATAAATAAAAACCTTTCTTTTGACACACTTGACAACATTTTTTGACAAACTTATAATCCATAATTCTCAATAATAATAATAAAATTTCATTTCAAAGAAACAATTTTATTTTTTTCTAAAAAAAGGGTAAAAAACTAAATAAAAATCTTATGACACACTTGACAACATTTTTTTGACATCCTTATAATGCCATAATTCTTAATAATAATAATAAAACTTCATTTCAAACAAACAATTAATTTTATTTTTTTTTCCAAAAAATTAGGTAAAAAAATAAATAAAAATCTTTCTTTTGACACACTTGACAACATTTTTTTGACAAACTTATAATGCAATAATCTAGTTTTTGATCTTACATGCCAATCCCGACCATCAAGATTTCTCCAAATTTAATGTTCCTACTCGTAATCACTTAAAACGAACGTTTTTTAAGCCAAAAAAATGAAAATTTGCTATTTTTGACACACATAATGATTTTTTTGACACACTTCCGGTACAGTTATCGAACACAGCGTCCTTTCAGACCTGTCCCTTGTGAATACCTATTTTTAGAAAAAAAAATTTTTGAAATCCCTCCAGCGGTTTTCCCTGCAGCGTAGGTAATGACGAGAATCAGGAGGTCCTAAAACGTCGAGAAATGGCAAAAAAGTGGGGGTAAGAATTTCACTTTGAGCTCATGAATGTAATACTTAGGTCTTTCAGACCGAAGTAATATGTAAAACAAATATTTTTTTAAGCCTGAAATAAATTAAATTCAAAATAATAGATCTATCCACTCCGAAAGCAAAGCATGAACTAAATTGAAAATATTGAAATCTAAATTTTTTATTTTGTTCGTTTGTTGTTTCGTGTATTTTTTTTAATCGTTTAATTTTTTTATATTCTCTTGACTCTTCTCTCTTTTCCGCATTTTCTCCGCATCGCACTTTCTCTAAGATATGGCTACGCCTTTTATGTATTATATAATATATATATATATAGATATTTAAAAGAGAAGTCGGCTTATATATCCCAATTGTTGACTGATTAAATATAAACAAAAGTTTCCGAATTTGTCGGTTTTTTAAGTTAAGAGCAAAGGTGATTATTATTTTCAAGCATATGTCAATAATTTAGTAAACGAAAATTAAATGACAACCACCTTTAATCATATGACTAACATTGATGCCTTAAAAGCTTTTTTGAGTGTTTAGCAATTTGTTCAATTTTTTTACTACCCAAAAAGTACAGGGCGGTGTACAAGCATCAACAATTTTTATATTATTTTTATTTAAATTTTGCTTTTGCTAGAATCCATACTCTTTTCTTCGAAAATTGTCTTTATTCAACAAATACAATTTTCTTTGTATATATACAAAGGAAAACAATAAATAAATAGCATAAACAGTAATTGTATTTATTTAATTTAAAGGATAAACAAATAAATAAGAAATACTTACAAAAAAAAATAACAAATAAAATAAAACAAAACAACAAAGAAATATTTTCTTCTTAACTAAACAGGAACAAATATTCTTTCACCAAAGAAAAACATTTTTTGATCAATTCCTTTGTATAAATTCAAAAAAGAAGGAAAAAAGAAAATATTTCGATTTCAAGAAAACCGAATGGAAAATAAAATCAAAAAATTGTAAAATAAACAAACACAAATAATAAAGAAAACCAACAAATAAAAAAAAAACTTTAGAATTTCCTGTCAATTTCAGTCCTAAAGTTTAAACATTTTCCAAACTTTAAATTAATATAAAAAAAAAAAACTCTTTGGTTATCGGATTTTGTCAAAAACATGAAGATAATGGAAGTCATCAATTCCGGTTTGGTTTTTTTAAAATTTTTTGAATTATGTTCTTTAAACGAGCAGTTGAAGAGTTATCTACGATATGTGACTTGGTGTTTTTAATTGATTTTAAACTTCCATCGTCCTAAAAGGCCAGGCTATGTCCAATCAAAATTTTAATCCAATTCAAAATTTAACTATCCTTTTAGCATAAAAATAAAGAACATCAACCATGAACAATATTCATTATTCATGAGATAACTATTTCGAGTACAACAATCATTCAGGGAATTTTGATTATGATATTTTTTCCGTCGATATGATAAAATTATTTTGAAAATTACAACAAAAATTTCAAGTTGAATATTCATTAAATTATTGAACAAGAATAACAAGAGACTATTGAAATTGAAATTATAAATTATTACACATCTCATAATCGATTGCCAGGAATTTTTTATTATTATTGCTTAGAGCATACGAGGTTTTACGTTAGTATGTTCATGCAAAGAAAAATTATGGCTATTGAAATATTTAAATCGAATTTGTACGGGAAAATCGGTATTTCGTGGGATTGGATGGGAATTGAAATTGGATTGATATTTTTTTGAACATTTTTTCATATTAAATTTTAAAGTAATTTTTTTAGCTCTAGAGAAACATACATTTCAAAATTTTATACCAACAAATTTTGTATTTTTTTTTGCTGACCAGAAGAATGTTGATTTATCATTAACAAAATCAGTTATTCATGAAAACATATTTATTGAGTGAAGTTTATGGTTGCATAATCACTCAACAAAGTGTAAAAACCAACAATCAGCGTTTTGGATTAAAAATAAGGCTTAAGTTGAGGATTTTTCATACGAAAATGTGAAGTATGACAGACCTGCTAAGTGTGATACCAATATCGGTACCATATAGTGTAAATTTATTACAACCCTTTCATATCTGTAGGTTTTGCTTTTAACAAAAAGAGTTGTGATGTAGAAATTACAACATGTGTCACCTATAGATACCTTTTAGGGCCAGGGTTTCACGACACTATTAATGCCGGGAAATAAGTTCAATCAAACGCAATCGGAAAAAATGAAGTCTGTACTTGAATAAATGAAGTTCATAAGTAAAATTTCTATTATTAAGACAGTTGGAAATACCTATTACTAGACTGCTAACGAAGCAAAAATGTCAAGAGATTGTGACTTATATCTTACAGTTACGGCTTATGTTTGATTTAGTGACACCATCAATTTTTACATATAACTTACTATTTACTAAACTGAGAATCAACAACAATTAACTACTTCGTTGAGACCTTGAAAAATTTTTTCAACCAGCTTCAAAATTGATACTTCAAAACTGTAAAAATATCAAATAGAAAATATAATAAATCAATTCTTAATCTATTTCTAAACTATCTAATAAATTTATCAAACCATACATTATTCTTTCAACTTTCCCAACTAAACAAAACATCAAAAAAAATTCCAACTGTAAAAAAAATTTACAAAAAATTTAATTCGGTCACTCTCCATTATCATCACAACTTTCTCGATTAACTACAATTTCATCCACCCTTTCAAAATTAATAACACAAAAAGGGATTGAATCCAAAAAAAAAACAAAAAGTCGAAAAAGCTTAGATTGAAAAACTTTTAATATGTAAAATAAAAAATTGATATTTGATGTCAGATTAGGGAATTTAATGATTCGTTGAAAATATCCTATAATCGTAATTTATCTCCTTTAGTAGTAATATTGTAAAAATTTTCGGTAGACTAATAATTCTAAACATTAAAAAATTAGAATTCCCATGTTGATGGTGATTTTGATACAAAATGTACCTATGGTTGATGTTCTTGATAAAAGTAGGTTTATCGAGTAGAAAAAATTGTGATCCTTAAAGTTAAGTTATAAAAAGATAATACACAAACTTTTTATTTTTCCAAGAACCTCCTACAAAAATTTGTCATGCAAATCAAATTTGTTATATTGAAAACAATCAATTTGATTAAATTAAATTTTATTTTTTTTGTTGTTCTCGAATCCTATCTTGTATCTTTTTTTCTGTTTAATATAAAAATTCTTTTGACTTCTTCATTTCTGTAGCATTTATTTTTAATAATTTTTATATTTATATCCTTGTATTTTTTTTTGTAGATGTATGATTATTTTGTAGAATTTATTTTTGTTATATTAGAAATTTGTAGAATTTTTCTTCTATCTTATATGAAACTTAATTTTTTTTTGCTCTGTATTACTTTTGTACACTCAAATGATTTAATGTTAAAATTATACCGAGAAAGGAAAAACAAGAAAACTTTTCAACAAAAAAAATATTGAAAATTTTGATTGAATTTCAATTGTGAAACACAACAAAAAAAAAACAATAAAAACTGGAAACTTAATTTAAGGAAGAATAAAAATAGAAATTGGAAAAATGGAAACGGAAATTGTATAAAAAATTAGATCAAAAATCGTTTCAAATTTTTTATCGAGGTCGCGATTTATTTCCAATATTAGAAGTAAAATAAATTTGTTATTTTAAAATATCCTTTTATGTTTCAGCATAATTTATAGAGTAGAATTATTGGATTTAATGCAGCGTTGTTCGAACAAACCTATGCCAACGTTAAAAGTTTTGTCGAATGACTTTTTCGCAATGATCGATTGCTTGAAACTATGAAATGAACTTGATCATATAATGATTGGGGAAGGAAAGAGAAGAGGACTGGGAGGTGAGATAGCGAGCGTATACGATGAGCTCATAGCTTGTGCAAAACCAAAGATTTTTGTTGCAAAAATATTTAATCTGTTTATTATGTGATTTGTCACATTACCAAATGTTTGAAAATTAATATTTTGACGCAGTTAATGACTTTATATTTGCATAGTTACAATGCAGTGGTGGAGCTTTTTTAAAGCTCTTTCTCTTAGCCACCAAGTTTTTAATAACAAAAATATTTAAAATCAATCCAGTAGGGTTCAAGTGTTATACAAACATACAAAAATTTTATTGCTTCTTTAGACTAGTTGTTATCCAAAATGGCGAGAATTGTCAAAATAGGGTAAGATGTCTTTCAGGCCGAAAAAAATTAATCAATTAATTTATTTTAAAATTTTCCATTAGATTTTTATCAATTATGAAGTTTGGTCACTTTTGGATTCTCTCTGGATTCTCTTTGGATTTTGATGAGACTTTGGTATATTAAAGTTTTCGTAAATTTTCCCACATTGCTGCATCCCAAACTTAACTTTTCGTTTTTTGTTGCATTTAAAAAAAAAAAATTCTACCCTGCAACCAGCAGTATGAAAAGTCGTTTTTATTTGGTGAAAGTTTAGTAAATGTTTCCATAAAATACAAGAAACATTTGATTAGTTCATCGAGTGTATTTTGTAAAAATAACAAGTAGGTATGAAGTTATTATTAATTCATATGCCCATTGGAACTTTAACCACTCTGTAGTGGATATATCCAGATCTTGATCTTTGATAAGTGATTGTATTACTTCTTTTAGAGGCATAGATTTCAATCTGTAATTCACACTTCTGTCTACAGTGTTATTTTATACTGCATTGAAATAAAAATTAATTAGAACATTTTTTGTTTTAGTTTTATTTGAATTTAATCCAATGAAATTCTCTAAAATGTAATGACATCATTCAATTTGACCAATCACATTTTAATTATCCTAATAATAGGGAGATTAGTGAAATAGGGTGGTTATCAGTAGTAATTTCGCAAGAACGATAATAATTCGAAATAATTTTTTGAGAACATTTCAAAAACAAGTTTATTGATAATAGCTTGAGACAGTAGACTGAGAGTTATTATCAATACCATTTTCCTGAAGAATTTTTCAAAAACTTATGAGCATTTATCACCGGTCGAAGGGAATTCGTTTAGAAATTTTTTGCCATTTTTGATTTCTTTATCTATTGTTTTATGTTATATGCATTTTACACGAATTGCTTTTATTTATTCTGGGCTACTAAAAATCCATCGAGTCAAAATTATTATTAAACAAAATCATTCAAACAAAATTAATATTATCGAAAATTGAAAAAAAAGCAAGTAACCAGAAAAATATTATAAATGGCAGATACAATATTGCTTCGGTCTGAAAGACCTAAGTATTACATTCATGAGCCAAACGTGAAATTCTTACCCCCACTTTTTTGGCATTTCTCGACGTTTTAGGACCTACTGATTCTAAAAAAGCAAAAAAAAATGTTTGTCTGTCTGATGGCCGGCCGGCCGTCATTACCTACGAAATCTAGAAAACGGCTGGAGGGATTTCAAAAATTCGTTTTTATAAAAATAGGTATACTCAAGGGACAGGTCCGAAAGGACGCTGTGTTCGATAACTGTACCGGAAGTGTGTCAAAAAATCATTAAGTGTGTCAAAAATAGCAAATTTTCATATTTTTGGCTTAAAAAATGTTCATTTTAAGTGATTACGGGTAGAAACATTGAGTTTGGAGAAATCTTGAGGGTAGGGATTGGTTTGTGAGATCAAAAACTAGATTATTGCATTAGAAGTTTGTCAAAAAAATGTGGTCAAGTGTGTTAAAGGAAACATTTAATTTAATTTTTTATCCAATTTTTTGGAAAAAAATGAAATTTATTATTTGTATGATATGAAATTTTTTATTATTAAAGAGAATTATGGTATTATAAGTTTGTCAAAGAAATGTTGTCAAGTGTGTCAAAAGAAAGATTTTTATTTATTATTTTACCCATTTTTTGGAAAAAAATAAAACTAATTATTTGTATGACATGCAAGCTTATTATTATTATTGAGAATTATGGCATTATAAATTTGTCAAAAAAATGCTGTCAAATGTGTCAAAAGAAAGATCCTTATTTATTTTTTACCTTAATTTTTGGAAAAACATAAAATTAATTAATTATTTGTATGACATGAAATTTTATTATTATTATAGAGAATTATGGCATTATAAGATTGTCAAAAAAATAATGTCAAAAATAATTTCATTTATTTTTAGCCAATTTTTTGGAAAAAAAATGTAGCTGTTTTTATGACGAAAATGTAATTGAAAATAAAATTGGACATGGTAATTTTTGAATTTGTTATAGATTTTGAAAAATTTTTGAAATTTTGAAAAAGTTTGTATTTTTGATTTTCTAACTATTTTTGCAATATTTGTAGAATTCCGGAAAAAGTTTAATTTTTGTTGTTGTTATAATTTTTGCAATATTTTTAGAATTTTGAAAAACTTTAACTTTTTAATTTTATTATAATTTTTGGAATTATGAAAAAAGTTTCAATTTTTGCAATATTTTTAGAATTTTGAAAAAAGTTTTAATTTTTGACTTTGTTATAATTTTTGCAATATTTTTAGAATTTTGAAAAAAATAGAATTTATATATATTTTTAGAATTTTGAAAAAAGTTTCAATTTTTGATTTTGTAAGAATTTTTGGAATATTTTTAGAATATTGAAAAATTTTAAAATTTTGATTTTATTATAATTTTTGGAATTTTGAAAAAAGTTACAGTTTTTGCAATATCTTTTGCAATATTTTTAGAATTTTGGATTTTGTTATAATATTTGCAATATTTGAAAAAAAAAATGAAAAATGAAAAAAAATAGAATTTTTGAATTATAGATGTATTTTTAGAATTTTGAAAAAAGTTTCAATTTTTGATTTTGAAATTTGAATTTTGGGAATATTTTTAGAATATTGAAAAATTTAATTATTTTGATTTTATTATAATTTTTTGAATTTTGAAAAAAGTTTCAATTTTTGATATTGTTATAATTTTAGCAATATTTTTAGAATTTTGAAAAAAGTTTGAATTTATAAATTTTGAAGAGCTTTTGGAATATTATTGGAATTTAGAAAAAGTTTAAATATTTGATTTTATTCTAATTTTTGGAATTTTGAAAAAAGTTTCAATTTTTTATTGTTGTAATTTTTGTAATGTTTTTAAAATTTTTGAAAAAAGTTTTAATCTTTGATTTTGTAATAATTTTTGGAATATTTTTGGAATTTTGAAAAAAGTTTGATTTTATTTAATTTTTACAATACTTTTGGAATTTGGAAAGAAATATGAATATGTGATTTTGTAATATTTTCTCGAAACGCTAAATGGAGAGGTTTTTGGGTAGTTTACTGAGTGTATCATCTTTTCACTAAATTATGTTAATTTATGATCTGTTATAATTTTCCGACAACGTATGTTCTGTAATAAATTTCTAAACATAGATAAAAAAATACTTGTACTTCAACAAAGAGTTATGTTTGATAAACATCGCTGCCCAAAACTAAAAACCAAGCCCTCATAAAAGTTTTTTGCCGAAAACTATATCAAAATCTTTAAACCAGACCGAAGTCTTGATATCTCAGAGCCCTGAGATTTCAGCCCCTCCATATTTCACTATGAAACTTATTTTGAAGGATTAGTCAAAAAATATTATTTTAAGACTTTTATTAATTTATAATTCTATTAATTCATATATCTGTAAACAAATATATGTAAATTATTTATTAACCCATTACCGGCCGCACCTAGTTTCGCTTGTAGGAAATGACTGTAACTTATGTATATTATCAATATAGCCCCAATTAAGGGAAATGTGCAAAAAAATTGCACAAAAAAAATTTAGGTACCCGTTTTCTAGAAAGTTGCATTCGCGCAACCGCAGCCTGTAGGAGACAAAAACAATAAAATATTTCAAAAATAACAAATAACATTTTAATTCAGAAATGTTTTTAAAATAATAAAAAAAATTAACAATATAGGAACTTTTGAATTCAATATCACATTAAAGCAGACTTAGAGTTATGCATGTTTAGGGTAACTATTCATGCAATCTGTATGCAATGCTACAGAACATTTGGAACAAACATAATATGTTTGTGATTTGCAAACTACACAGCGCTTCCTTTTATCAGTGTTTTTTGAAGTGTGTATTTGTCCAGGGTGACCAGCAGCAGCCATTGAAAATGCACTTTTTCTTCCAGGTTGACTAGACTTTGCAGATGTTGAACTTTTAAGAAAACACACCGCCACTTCTCTTCGAAAATCCAATAGAGACTTATGGTCATTCTTATGGACGATGTTCCATATCCTCCAAGCATTATTTAGAGAAACATCCAAAAAATTTGTGAAAATAGGCCACCACCATTTTTTGCCACGAATTCTACTCCTATAAGTTGACACGAAATTATCTGCAAGATCTACTCCTCCCATATAAGCATTGTATTGTTGGAAAGCGTAGAACTGAGGGACTGCAATTCTACGTTTCTTCTCTTTGGAAAACCTCTGTATGTTTTTTATTGGTTCTATTCCGTGTACATCTGTAGCAAGAGTTACTACAGCACTATCTTTCCAACGCATAACACTCAGCTCATTTGTTTCTTCAAACCAGTAGTCTAAGTAACCTCTATCTAATTTATTAAAACATTTATTTGGTTTCAACTTACTGATGCTTCGTAGCCTGTTGTCGCATATAGTGCCAGAAGCAAAGAACTTTAATTTACTAAGATGAACCATCAGTGGAAGAGATGTAAAAAAATTATTAAAATAGACAATATGATTTGAAGGTTCCTTGACTATCTGTAACAGTTCCATTACTAAATTTCCTCCAAGGCCCAAATTATTGGTTGTTGAAGAAGTTTGTGATTTTCCAGTGTACAGGTTAAATGCGTAAATATATCCAGTTGAAGAAGCAAGTGTCCATGATTTGTAGCCAAATTTGATTGGTTTACCAAGCATAAACATTTTACATGAATGCCGTCCCCTATAGGGTATCATTTGTTCGTCGATACTGAGGTTGTGATGCAGAACTCCAAATTGTTGGAACTTTTCATTCAAACGAGATGTAAATGGTCTAACTTTAAATAACTTATCCTTCATATCGATTTCATCGTTATTTGCAAAGTGCAAGTTTCTTTTTATATCTTTAAATGTTTTTCGTGATAAACATGTTCGAATAATTGGAATAGCAATATCCTCATCTAATGAAAAATACATATCTTGGGAAGGCACTTTATGGGAGCTAGTGAGAAGGATAAACCCAATAAAGGTTCTCATTCCATTAATATCAGTCAAAAAGTCTCAGCGATTATTTTGATGAGCATAGAGGTTAGTTTGGTCAACCATCAAGGTCAAAATATCTAAATCAAAAAACAATTCAAAAATGTCAGTACAGCTTTTTCCAGCTAACTTTTCTTCTAAGTCATCCATAGCTGCTTTCCAATATTTCTGCATACCAACTTCCGGTTTTTCACTTCCGGTTAAAAAGTTTTTTTTTTCAGGTGTTTATCCCTACTGTAGCCTACAATTACCGATCGATTTTCATGAAACGTTGCAAAAAGCTTTTAAATAACATGAGAAAGATTTTATCAGCTTTTGGAGCACATTGGATAAAGGGTTGGGGGGTCCACCATACAACAGGTGGTTTTTTCCACAAAGTTTTTATGTTTGTTGGGAGCATAAAACATTCATTCGTGAATGAATTTTGATGACACTTTGGAAAAAGACGCAAACATGAATGACAAAGAACTGATTAGTTTTTGAGCGATAGTGAACAAAGTGGTGGGGGGTCACAACTGCTGACTTTTCACACTTTGTTTTTAAAGTTTGTTGGGAGCATACAGAATTGATTCATTAATCAATTCTAATGACACTTTGGAAAAAGATGTAGACTTAAATGACAAGGAACTGATTAGTTTTTGGACAATATTGGGATAAGTGGTACGGGGTCTCCCGAACACCTGTTTACTGTGTCAGCATTTTTTCAATGTTTGTTGGTAGCACACAGCATTCGTTCGTGAACCAATTTTGATGACACTTTGGAAAAAAATGCAAACATTTATGGCAAAGAACTGATTAGTTTTTGAGCGATAGTGCACAAAGTGGTGGGGGGTGTCCCATACACCTGTTTTTTTAAAGCTAAATATTATCTGTACCTGATAATCGAATTGGATGAAATTTTGTACATAAGCATTTAGTATGATTTACAAAAATTCTGCATCCCAACTTCCGGTTTTTTACTTCCGGTTAAACATTTTTTTTTAAATTGTTGGCAGTTTTTTCAATATCTTTATGCATACTACAGCCTACAATAATGAAGTGATTATGATAAAACTTATGGAAAGGATTCAATTAGTGTAAGAAGATAATTATCATCTTTTGGGACACATTGATCAAAGTGGCGGGGGATCTACCATACAACTGCTGACTTTTCACACTTGGTTTTTAAAGTTTGTTGGGAGCATACAGATTTCATTCATTAATCAATTTTAATGGCACTTTGAAAAAAGATAAAGACTTTATTGACAAAGAATTGACTAGTTTTTGGACAATATTGGGATAAGTGGTGGGGTCCTCCCGAACACCAGTTTATTGTTTCAATGTTTGTTGGAAGCATACAACATTCGTTCGTTAAGTAATTTTGATTACACTTTGCAAAAACTGATTAGTTTTTTAGCGATAGTGAACAAAGTGGTAGGGGGTCCTCCAAGCACCTGTTATTTTGGAAGCTCAATAACTTCTGTACCTGATAATCGAGTTGGATGAAATTGGTACATACACATTTAGTACGGTTTACAACAGTTCTGCATCCTAACTTCCGCTTTGTCACTTCCGATAAATTTTTTTTACTTTTTCTCGTACAACAGAATTTATGTTTGTTGGGATACTACTGCCTGCTTTAATATTTTTATTATTAGAACTACAAAGTCTATAATATTGGTTAGCTTTTAATTAAAGTATTTTATGGATATTAGCTCATTATATATCCAGAACACTATGTTTCCAGAGCTGTGGTGAAGTCAGCCTATGCATCAGCGTCGCAATATTTTATTTTTGAAAATAAAGCGTATCCAAATTTCGCAATTTTTGTCATGAAGGCTTATTTTAAAAAGTTCATTATCGGATCTGTTCAAAATTGAAACTTTTTTTTTATTCTAAAGTTAAAAATATGGAGGGGCTGAAATCTCACAGCTCTGAGATATCAAGACTTCGGTCTGGGTTAAGGATTTTGATATAGTTTTCGCAAAAAAATTTTATGAGTTGTTTGTTTGTTACAAGTACAATTATTTTTTATCTCTGTTTAGAAATTTATTACAAAACTAACACGAAACATGAATACGATGTCGGAAAATTATAACAGATCATAAATTAACATAATTTAGAGAAAATATGATACACTCAGCAATCTACTCAAAAACCTCTCCATTTAGCGTTTCGAGAAAATATTACAAAATCACAAATTCATAATTCCAAAAATATTGCAAAAAATTAAATAAAATCAAACTTTTTTCAAAATTCCAAAAATTAGAATAAAATCAATCAAATATTTAAACTTTTTCTAAATTCCAATAATATTCCAAAAATTCTTAAAAATTCAAACTTTTTCCAAAATTCTAAAAATATTGCAAAAATTATAACAAAATCGAAAATTACAAATTTTTTTCAAAATTCCAAAAATATTTCAAAAACTATAACAAGTTCAAAAATTTCCATGTCAAATTTTATTTTCAATTACATTTACGTCATAAAAACAGCTACATTTTTTTTCCAAAAAATTGGCTAAAAAAATAAATGAAATCATTTTTTGACACACTTGACATTATTGTTTTGACAAACTTATAATGCCATAATTCTCTATAATAATAACAAAATTTCATGTCATAGAAATAATTAGTTTTGTAGTTCCAAAAAATTAGGAAAAAAATAAATAAAAATCTTTCTTTTAACACACTTGAGAACATTTTTTTGACAAAATTATAATGCCATAATTCTCAATAATAATAATAAAATAAAATTTCATGTCATATAAATAATTAATTTTAATTTTTTCCGAAAAATTGAGTAAAAAAATAAATAAAAATCTTTCTTTTGACTCACTTGACAACATTTTTTTCACAAACTTATAATGCAATAATCTAGTTTTTGATCTCGCAAACCAATCCCTACCATCAAGATTTCTCCAAATTCAATGTTCAAGAATTCCACTTTTGGCTCATGAATGTATTACTTAGGTCTTAGTAATTGTGTTTCCAAAAACTCACTCAAAAAAAAGTCAGTCAAGTGCGAATAAAATTCGCTCGCCGAGGGCTCAATGGTAGTAGAAGAACAAACTGGCAGAAATAATTGAAATAAAGCTGTGTTGTATAGTTTTTATATTGGTAGACCATTGGCACATAAAAATGATTTTTTGCTTGTAAATTTCAATAGCAAAATCATTACATAGCTTAAAGTTAAATAATAATTTAAGTATTTGCTGTTGAATAAATATACATTTATACATAATATACATCTACATATGATGTATTGAAATAATTACTATATACCTCAAAAAATAAGATCTGAAAATATGGAGGGGCTGAAATCTCACAGCTCTGAGATATCAAGACTTCGGTCTGGGTTAAGGATTTTGATATAGTTTTCAGCAAAAAACTTTTATGCGGACATGGTTTTTAGTTACACTCAGCAAACTACTCAAAAACCTCTCCATTTAGTGGTTCGAGAAAATATTACAATATCACAAATTCATATTTCTGTCTAAATTCCAAAAATATTGTAAAAAATAAATAAAATCAAACTTTTTCCAAAATCCTAAAAATATTCCAAAAATTATTACAAATTCAAATATTAGTATTAAACTTTTTTCAAACATTCTGAAAATATTGCAAAAATTATAGAAAATCAAAAATTGAATCTTTTTTCAAAATTCCAAATATTCCAAAAATTAGAATAAAATCAAATATTTAAACTTTTTCTAAATTCTAATAATATTCCAAAAATTCTTAAAAATTCAAAAATTGAAACTTTTTTCAAAATTCTAAAAATATATATAAAATTAAAAATTTTTTTTTTTAAATCCTAAAAACATTCCAAAAATTGGAATAAAATTAAATATTTAAACTTTTTCTAAATTCTAATAATATTCCAACATTTTTTAAAAATTCAAAAATTCAAACTTTTTCCAAAACTAAAAATATTGCAAAAATTATAACAATATCAAAAATTGAAACTTTTTCTAAAATTACAAAAATTATAATAAAATCAAAAATTTAAAATGTTTTAAAATTTTAAAAATATTCCAAAAGTTCTTACAAAATCAAAAATTGAAACTTTTTCAAAATTCCAAAAATATTCAAAAACTATAACAAATTCAGAAACGTCCATGTCCAATTTCATTTTCATTTACAGCAAACTATTCAAAAACCTTCAATTTAGCGATTCGAGAAATTATTACAAAATCACAAATTCATATTTCTTTCAAAATTCCAAAAATATTGTAAAAATTATAATAAAATCAAACTTTTTTCAACATTCTAAAAATATTCCAAAAATTATTACAAAATCAAAAATGGAATCTTTTTTCAAAATTCCAAAAATTATAAAAAAACAAAAACTTGAAATTTTTCATAATTCCAAAAATATTCCAAAAATTCTTACAAAATCAAAAATTAAAACTTTTTCCAAAATTCTAAAAATATTGCATAAATTATTACAAAATCAAAAATACATACTTTTTTCAAAATTCCAAAAATATTTCAAAAACTATAACAAATTCACCATGTCCAATTTCAATTTCAATTACATTTACGTCATAAAAACAGCTACATTTTTTCCCAAAAAATTGGCTAAAAAAATCAATGAAATCATTTTTTGACACGCTTGACATTATTTTTTTGACACACTTATAATGCCATAATTCTCTATAATAATAATATATTTTCACGTCATAAAAATTATTTATTTTATTTTTTTCCAAAAAATTGGGTAAAAAAATAAATAAAAATTTTTCTTTGACACACTTGACAACATTTTTTTGACAAACTTATGACAAACTTATGTTCTCAATAATAATAATAAAATTCCATTCAAACAAAATTTTAATTTAATTTTTTTTTCCGAAAAATTGGGTAAAAAAATAAATAAAAATCTTTCTTTTGACACACTTGACAACATTTTTTTGACAAACTTATAATGCAATAATCTAGATTTTGGTCTCACATACCAATCCCGACCATCAAGATTTCTCGAAGTTCAATGTTCCTACTCGTAATCACTTAAAATGAACGCTTTTTAAGCAAAAAATATGCAAATTTCCTTGTTTTGACACACTTGACGATTTTTTTGACACACTTCCGGTACAGTTATCGAACACAGCGTCTTTTTGGACCTGTCTTTTGAGTACACCTATTTTTAGGAAAAAAAATTTTTGAAATCCCTCCAGTGGTTTTCCCTGCAGCGTAGGTAATGACGGCCGGCCGGCAGACAGACATACATTTTTTTTTTTTGCTTTTTTAGAATCAGTAGGTCCTAAAACGTCGAGAAATGCCAAAAAAAGTGGGGGTAAGAATTTCACTTTGAGCTCATGAATGTAATACTTAGGTCTTTCAGACCGAAGTAATATACATTTATAGAATTGATTAAATTAAATCAAAACTCGTACAATTGTATTTAATTCTGAAACTCGAAATCGTGTATCCCCCTCAAAATACAGAAAAGACCAACTTTTTATTGCACTTTTTTGACAATAATTAGAAAAATGTGCACGATAAAATTCTAAAAAAAATTACAATGTTTCTTAAACTAAGTGCTCTTTCATTGGAGGGAATGTATGCTTAAGTAGTTGCAGTTAATCAACCACAACGAACAGTCAAAGATACGTTTTCGTCCAATCGCCACACTTTTCCATTTTTCTTCCTTATAACATGACTACTTAGTATTCGTGCATCAACATCTGCAAACACGCATAACAACAGATGTAATATTCTCGACAATGCATAACATTATTCATTGTCCGTACAATTAACAAAAAATATAAAGAATCTATAAATCGCTCCTCCAACAATACGATTTTCCATAATCAATACTGCTACACGTTCATCATAACATTATCGATTTTCATTATTTATATTAAAGCAAACAACAGAAAATCTACATAATTGCATTTTACATTAAAACGTTTTCGTTAATATTCTCTGATACGATCTGATTTTATTTAATGCTGTTGTATTGTTTCGTCCAAAATCATAAACGGTTTTCATTTTTTTTATGAAGTTAATATCTGAAGCAAAAACAAACGCAATTTATATGTGGTTGATTCTTTCTTTTTATGATTGACAATAATGCCAGGTCCACACCTACAAATTTTTGTTTCGAACGCGTGCGTCGCAAATATTTTCGCCGCAAAAATATTTTATCACACAAATATTTATTCACGTAAATTTTTACGTCACTCCGCTCAAGCCATTCACTAGAAACAGCATGCGGCGCAAATCTGTTTGATGTTTGTCAAAAAACTGATAAGCTACGGATCGTGTGTGTTTAATGTGAAAACAATTCTTGCGTCCTTTCTGTGCGCCGCATACGTCCACACTAAGTAGAATGCACCGTAAATATTTGCGACACGCGCGTTCACCGCAATTATTTGTAGGTGTGGACCCGGCATAAGAAGATGAAACAGAATGTCGATCCTAAACTAGTTTTCGTATTAAAATGATAAAATTCCTTTATTTTGGAAAATGAAATAGCGATAGGAATATGCGAAATTTGTTCAATGATCATCTCCCTTACACACTTTCGTTTAGATTATTTATTCAATGCTTCCGCATTTTTTCAGTTAGTTCGATTTTGATATCAAATCAAAAAATATATATATATCTTTGAAAATCGCGATATTTTTTTTCAAAAATATTTTAAAATATAAAATTATATGCATGTTTTCGGATTTTTATTAAATCTTGTAATTAACCAATTTACGGAATAAAAATATTTATAACTTTAATTGAAAATAATTCGAAATAAATAAATTGGACTAAATTACGTAATCTTGATTTTTGTGAAGTGTAGATAACGTTCTGGCCTTGGAAAAAAATTAATTGAAAACAGAAAATGTCAAATTTTATTATGACAGTTTACAAAACTATTTAATTTTCTGTGCTTATATTTTTAAATCAAATGTTTAGTCTTATGTGTCATAAGCTGGAAGAATGGACATGCAATTAAATATGCTTGCATAGCACATTGTACGCTAGAATACATTGGTGATGGTTATTTGTTCAGGACTATCAATGAAACCAACATTATATTCAGGAAGCATACTGCTAACTGAATAATTTTCCGTTCAATTTAGTTGTATAGAACGGAGTGATACAATAATAAAAAAATTTCCAACAAATCCAATTGTAGATATATGCAGAAGAGTTGTCGGTTTATAGTTCGAACATCATTTAATTTCAATCCATTTTCAACTAGTCATAAACTAAACATAATTCAAAAGTTGAATACAATTATGGAGCTGATGAAAACAATTACGACGAATCCAATGATCTAGACAATTTTGGGAATCATAAAATAAAAATTGGAAGGAAGACAAGCGACATACAAGGACGAAAGTCGCATACAACATTGAAGTCAACAATTAACTAAGGTTAAGGCTAGATTTTATTTTTATATATAACTAAATTCTTTGAATCTTATTTACTGTTTATATTATGACCAAAATGGTCTGCTAAATTAGAGTTTTTATATTAGAGGTTTTTTCTGGGTAGAATCCGTGCATCCGTCCGTACATTCCTGTAACATTTGGAAAAATTTAAATAAATCCCTTGGATAAATAGATGCCTTAGGCATCTATTGTTAATATGAAAAGCCCAGGCTTTACAAATATCTTAATAAAAACAAAACCAACATTTCCTTCCTTTGACTTACATAGATTGTAAAAAAAGTTTAACGAGTATCCTTCGGTCTGAAACACCAATGTGTAAGATTTAAACGAAAATTTTCTTTAGACGCGTTGTGCGATTTTCTATGAGGAAAAATGTATATATTCGAGTATCATCACGCATAATGTGTTTAAATTTAAAATATCTCTATGCTGTCGTAACTCGAGAGGTCGAGAGTTCAAATCCTGGAGAACTGAACTGAATTCATAAAAATCATAAATATTTATTTTTACGAATTTGTCAGATCAAACGTGCTTAACAAGAAAATTAACAATTTTTTTGGCAGACAGTGCTAAACGGAATAAAATAATGGTTTTCCAATCATTATTTTCCATAATTTCATTCCTGTGAAATAAAATAACGAAAAAAACTAATATTTGAATATGAATTTCTCTTTAAATATGAGCTAACATATTCATCATCTTTAATTGGTCAAATTAAATAAATCGTTCTAATTAAATTTATTTTCGAATTTGCTTTTATGTTGCTTTCAAATTAAGTATGCTAAATCATTTAGAACAATTTTTAAATATTTATCTAAAATGGCGGTAGTCCGGTAATAGGTAAGTCCTCATAAATAAGTTTCAAATAAGACGTCGTTCAGAATGGAGCCCCAGTGGTTATTCTGTTTTTTAAACTTTTTGTTGTTGTTTTCTTTTTTAATTTTTTCCTATTTGCTGTTGGTAATTGTTTTACCATTTTTTAAGTGAAAACTTCTTTAGGCGCGTTATTCGATTTGTATGGGGAAAAACTTATATATTCAAGTCATCGTCACGCTAAATAGATATTAAATATAAAATAAATATTAAAAGAGAGAAAGATAAATTGTAATCATTTGTTATTTTCTTATTTCGTGTAAGTGTGGTATAGTAAGCAAAGATTTTGTTGTATTTTTAAGTAAAATAAAAAAAATTGTGTTTGTCTTATTCAATTTCTTTGTTTTTGATGGCATAAATTTATAGTACGAATAACCTAAACCATGAAATTAATGATAATATATTATAAATAATTTTATTCCCATTCTCTTGATACATATTTTGGTTTTTTCTTTTTTATTGAATTTGATGTTTTTCTCAGTTGATAACAGTGTTGAAGTGTGGTAAAGTAAATAAAGATTTTGTTGTATTTAGACAATAAAATCACAGCTATTTCACAATTTTAAGTTTTCACTTCTCTCAGCATTCCTCAAGACTGCCCTGACATTTTTTCCTAACCAAAAAATTAACAATGAAAAGGACGCGCTAAAATTGATATGTCATACCTAATTAATAAGAGTTTACATCACCGTATCAAATTTAAAAAGTATGATGGTGAAAATGGCTAGCAAATTTGATACGTAGCAAATTAGATACTGGTGTAAACTTAGTATTAATAACGTTTAGTTTTTAACATTTCATTTTAATTCCAATTATTTCCTTAAAATATCAATCCATCAAGTTTATAAATTAACAACAGAAAATCATTCTAAAGCTCCAAAAACTAATTTTCACTATAAAATTTAATTTAACAACTTTTCTTTAATTCTGACTTCTCTAATTTCTTTTAGATAACAGGAAGAACAACTCGTTCATACATGTATAACCGAAAAAAAAATATAAAATCCAAAGTATTTTACAAGACTAATGGATATTGTTCTTCGAAATATATTTAAAAAAAAACGAAAGAAAATGGAAAATTATGTTACATTAAAAGAAAACTTGTTATTTTATTTAAGGAAAAACAAAAACAAAATTAAGTTTAAAGGCAAAATGTTAAGATGATGTTGGTGTTCGAAGGAAAATAAATTCTTTTTTTTTCTTTGTTGCTGTTGTGTTAACATTTTTTTTTTGTTTCGAATCGAAAAACATTAAAACTGTATGTCACTCAAAAACGGATGCATGTTTTTTTTAACGTTATTAGTCCATTTTCTGCATCAAGAGAGAGATTTGAAATTGGAAAAAAAATTGACGTTTATAGTTTACTTCACAACACAATAAAGTTTTGTTGAGTTTCTGAACAAAACAAAATTGTTAAATTCTGAATGATTATTTTTTATAACTTGTTGTATTGAACTAAAGACATTTTAGATGCCAGAAGAAAATTTTTTTTCTCGTAAGATATATATGGATATAATTTAAAAAATATGAACGGGCTGAAATCTTACTGCTCTGAGATATCAAGACTTCGGTATGAGTTAAGGATTTTGATACACTTTTCGGCAAAACACTTTTCTGAGGACATTGTTTTTAGTTTTGGGCAGTGATGTGTATCAAAAATAAACTCTTTGTTAAAGTACAAGTATTTATTTATCACTGTGTTATATTTATTACAAAACAAACACGAAATATTAATACGTTGCCGGAAAATTAAAACAGATCATAAATTAATATAACTTAGTGAAAATATGATACACCCAGCAAACTACTCAAAAACAAATTTTGGATATTGTTGCATCAATATAATTATCAAGAAAATTAAAGACGGCATTTGGATTTGGCTTGGCGTCTCTAATTTGGCGGGTGTTGGTAATTATACTTTCTGTTTAATAAAATGTGATTAAACTTAGACAATCAAGTGAATCAATTAATAATTTATTAAATTTTAATATTATTAAAACATTTAAAACATTTTTGGAACTTTTAATATTTTGTGTGAATTTTGGTAACGGTTTTAGATTTTTAAGGTCATTAACTTTTAATATTACAGCAGCATATAAATCATTAAATTAAATTAAATAAAATAAATTTTGAGTGACTATTCTATTTTGCGCGTTGAATTATTAATTTTTGAACCTTTTATTTAACACATTTGATTCGCAATGAGTGATCGAAATTTACGCGAATTAAAGCGAATTTATAAACGCATGGATAATATAAAATCCATTGCGGTGAAGTTTAATAGCCAAACCAGTTTAAGTGAGATTAAATCAAATCTTATTTTGTTAAAAGAAGAGTGGAAAGAATATAAAGCCTTGGCAGAACAGTTAGATGCAACAGAAACTGTTTTGAAGCAACAAGATTTAATCGATGATCAATATTTCAATGTAAAACGAGTTTATTGAAAATATTAAATGAACCCGAGGTGGCGGGTGGTTCTGACCAAAAACTAACAATAGAAGACCTCATGGTAAACCAACAGTCCTTTCTAAAGGAAATGGTTGGTTTAAGCAAGCGCGAAACTGAAGTTCGTTTACCTGAATTAAATATTCCTTTTTTTTCTGGAAAATTTTCTGAATTTGCGTCATTCAGAGATTTATTTGAAGCTTCGGTTGGGAACAATGAAAGAATTTCGAAAGTTCACAAGTTTCAATACCTTAAAAGTTTATTAAGAGATGATGCCGCATCTTTAGTCACTCAAATGGACATCACTGAAGCGAATTATGATGAGGCATGGGCAAAGCCTAAATCGAGGTACGAGAAAAAGAAACGGGTTATCAAGGAGTTAATAAAACGGTTTATGGAGCAGCCTGATATCATACATTCCACAACGAAGGCACTAGATCACATGACTGACATATCTGATGAAGTATTGCGAGGGTTAAAGGTGCTCGGCTCCAATGCAGAAACACGAGATCCATGGCTCGTCTATATTTTGAAAAGTAAATTGAATCATGAAACAAAACAAGCTTGGTCGCGCTATAGCTCAAAAATGGATTTCCCTACAATAGATGATTTCTTTAAATTTTTAAACGGCCGAAGTGATGACCTTGATTGCTGTGATACTCCAAGAAAACAAAACAAACCGCCTGCGACCAAGATTGCAATTCATCATACCCAAACTCTTGCACAATCATGTCCGAAATGTACTAAAAACCACGTATTGAACAAATGTGAGGAATTTTTATTGATGAACAATACTGAGCGACGAGGATTTGTAGTGGATAAGAAACTTTGTTTCAATTGTCTATCAGAAACACATCAAGCATTTGAATGCAAGTCGAAATTTCGGTGTTTTAGCTGCAAACGGAGACATCATACTTTGTTACATACTGATTTAAATAACACTTTGGATACGGTTAAAATATCAACACCAGAAGAAGGTCTAAATCAATGCAATTCCACTGTCGAGTGCAATAAAATTGAAGTAAACACAACGATGGCTACTAAATATCAGTCAATTTTACCGACAGCAATTGCAGAAGTACGCAGTGTTGATGGCGAAGTACAGCGATGTAGAATTCTTTTAGATTCGGGTTCACAATCATCATTTGTGACCGAAGCTTGCATCCAAAGGCTTAGGCTACCACGGGAAAATGCTAAATTTGCAATAAATGGAATAGCTACTTCCAATTTGGTTTCTCGAGGAGCTACTAAGCTATTTCTTACCTCTATTCACGACTATGAAAATAAAATTGATGTTGATGCATTAATTTTAAAAAATTTACCATCAAAAATACAAAGGCAACAAATCAGCTTGAAAAACTCTAACTTATTCAAAAACATTCAACTGGCAGACTCTGAATATATTCGTCCAAGTGAAATCGATATTTTGATTGGAGCTGATAAATTTTTTCATATCCTACAAGACGGACGAATAATAAGTGAAGATGATACTGTTGTTGCACAAGAAACTATTTTTGGATGGATTATAAGTGGACAACCCCATTCATTGGAATTAGAACCAAATAGAAACCTCGTTGGCTGCAACTTTACAACGGATTTAGATATAGATACAACCCTAAGAAAGTTTTGGGAACTAGAGGAAGTTAAACCATGATAGTCCCATACTCCAGAAGAAAGACAATATGAAGAAATTTAAAAAAAAAAAACCACACTTAAGGAAACTGCAGGTAGTTAACATTCCATTTAAAACTAATGCTCCAAAACTTGGAAATTCGTTGAGTTTAGCCACAAAACGATTTTTTAATTTAGAAAGAAAATTCCAATTAAATGAAAATTTAAAGAACGAGTATATCAACACTTTGCGAGAATATCAAAATTTAGGACACATGGTACATATATCTGAAAATAAAAATGATCCTCCAGATTCCGACTGTTATTACCTGCCGCATCATGCAGTTATTAAAGAAACAAGCACCACTACAAAAGTTCGAGTCGTATTTGATGGATCATCTAAAACTACAACAGGCATTTCACTGAAAGAAACCATGATGGTTGGACCAACTATTCAACCTACTCTTTGGTCAATACTCTTGAGATTTCGTCAGCATAAAATAGCGATTACTGCAGACATCGAAAAGATGTACAGACAAGTTTTAGTGAATCCAAAGCATACCGAATTTCAACGAATTTTGTGGAGTGAATCACCAAGCGAAAAACTTAAAAAATACAGACTTACAACAGTCACTTTCGGATTAGCCAGCTCACCATTTTTAGCCATCAGATCTTTGCAACAAACAGCGATTGATCAAAAATTACAGCATCTAAATAAATTATCCAACGTTTTTGATGAATTTCATGTTGATGATTTCATAGGTGGGTATTCAACGATCGAAAAAGCAAAAGATCTTAGAGATAAAATTACCTTAGTTCTAAAAACTGGTGGTTTTCATTTGAGAAAGTAGAAGTCGAATATCCCAGACTTGTTTGATCAAATAGATAAAACTAGCAATGTGAGTTTTGATCATGAATCTGAAGTTACAAAGATTCTTGGACTACGTTGGAATCCCGTGAAGGATATTTTTACTTTCAGTGTCAACCTAGAAACAACTATGCAGCTAACAAAACGACGAACTTTGTCAGAATCATTTAGGATTTTTGATCCACTTGGATGGATATCGCCGTGCACTATCTTGTTCAAAATTTTGATGCAGCAAATTTGGATGCTTAAAGTTGACTGGGATGATCTCTTACCAAAAGATATTTCAGATTCCTACAGTAAAACAAATGGTGAGTTAAATACAATAGAAAACATTGCTATTCCAAGATACATCCAATATCAACAAGCGGAATATCATTGCTTTTGCGATGCAATTGAACGCGCATTTGGTGCAGTTATTTACTGTAAATATTTTGACGAAAATGGTCATGTACAAATCAATCTAGTCACTGCGAAAACCAAAGTGGCACCAATCAAACAAGTGTCTATACCAAGGCTAGAACTTTGTGCTGCTCATTTGTTAGTGAAATTATGGAACGTCCTGCGAGTCAACGTTCCTAAAGCAAAATTTTATGCCTGGACTGATTCCACTATTGTGCTACAATGGTTGTCAAACTATCCAGCTACTTGGAAAACGTTTGTAGCTAATAGAACGGCTGAAATTTTAGAAAGCACAACAAGACAAAATTGGAACCATGTTAAGTCAGAACATAACCCGGCAGACCATATTTCAAGAGGAGTAACACCCAGCGAATTAGTGAAACTGTCTCAATGGTGGAACGGTCCATATTGGTTAAAAGATGACGAGAATGCCTGGCCCAGAAGTGATCCTAAAGAACATAAATGTAAAGAAGAAACCGATGAAGAAAAGAAAGCTGTTAAAGTACGAATACTTCAAACAGAATCTGGAGACAACTTTTTGCTCGATTTATCAACTAGGTTTTCAACTTATTTAAAATTAATACGAACATTGCGCAACGTATTGCGATTTCTCAATAACGTTAAAATAAAAAGTGAAACATTGCGCAAATATGTTATTTCTGAGGAAAACGATCTACAGCGAGCTGAAAATATTTTGATAAAATGGACCCAATACAGCGAATACGAGCAAGAGACTGAACAGCTGTCAAAAAAAACCCACTTAATCTACGAAGCAAATTGTTATCTCTTGCTCCATTCATAGATGCGGACGGCATCTTAAGAGTGGGTGGACGGCTTAGAAAAATAGATGGACAATATGATCAAAAACATCCTATCATTTTGCCATCATCCCATTTCCTATGCAAAATGATAATATCCGACTACCATAAAAAATATTTCCATGCCGGCCCTTCCCTTACCTCCCATCTTATTAAACAAAAATTTTGGATTGTAGGTGGCCGCAGTCAAATAAGAAGTCAACAACAAAAATGTTTAACGTGCTTTAAAAAAAATGCTAAAACATCTCAACAGTTAATGGGAAGTCTTCCAGAAGCACGTATTACGCCAGCAAGACCATTCAGCAGAAGTGGTGTTGATTATGCGGGACCAATCCAGATAGCAACCAAGAGGGGAAGAGGAGCTAAACTCATCAAAGGATATATAGCGATATTTGTGTGTATGGCAACCAAGGCGATACACATCGAGGTTGTCAGCGATTTAACCACCGAACCCTTTATTGCAGCGCTTAAACGATTTGCTGCTAGAAGAGGCGTACCAAATGATATATACAGCGACAATGGGACGAATTTTGTAGGGGCACATCGAAAACTAAAAGATATATATCATTTGTTGTCATCAAGACCCCACAATGAAATGATTTCTGAATTTTTAAGTCAAAATCGAACTAATTGGCACTTTATTCCTTCCTCCGCAGCTCATTTTGGTGGTTTGTGGGAACGGGCAGTAAGATCGGTGAAGTCTTTGTTAATGAAAGCAACTGGTGGATGTAATTTGACTTTTGAAGAGATGGCTACATTGTTAAGTCAAATTGAATCCATTCTAAACTCAAGGCCTCTTGCGGCATCCAACGATGAATCATCATGTGAAGCATTGACACCTTCTCATTTTTTGATTGGTTCAGCAACTGGGACGATTCCTGAAGAAGATTTAACTACTATTCCTGTATCAAGGCTCAAAAGATGGCAGATAATCCAGCAACGAACACAACTATTTTGGAAGAGATATTCACGAGAGTATTTTCACACCTTGCAACAACGAAATAAATGGAATACTCAAGCAGAAAACATCAAAGTTGGAAATTTAGTCATGATGAAAATGGAAAACCTGCCGCCAAGTAAATGGGCTCTAGCAAGAGTTACCGAGATTCATCCAGGCGAAGGCAATTTAGTTAGAGTTGTTACTTTGAAAACTTCAACATCGACATTAAAGCGACCCATCACAAAGGTTGCAAAGCTTCCAGTGCAGATTTAGTTAACGGGATCACCGTTAACGGGGGGGAGAATGTTGAGTTAGATGTCTAAGAAAGATACCAGCCACAATAGTCTTACTAAATCCATTTAAATGTTTTTGAATTTGCTTAATATCAACATACAAATCAAAAGAACTTTTGATCACCCTTAACATTGAATTTTTAACGCATTAGTTGTAACAAATAAAATAACGTATTTTTCCCGTTTAATTAAAAACAACAAAAAATTTATCTTCTTGATTTTTCTAATTTTAATTTTAAAAATCAATTCTTGTGCGAATATCAATGTGATTAGAGTAATCTTTTACAAATTAAGAATTAAAATCATTTTGTGACATAATTTATTGTTTGTGATTAATAAATTGTGTAAAGAATAAAGTTTGAAGATATTGTTTGTTTTATTGGAGATTCCTACAGTGAACTTTGAAGTCCAAAAGCAGTGTAAAGAATAAAGTTTGAAGATATTGTTTGTTTTATTGGAGATTCCTACAGTGAACTTTGAAGTCCAAAAGCAGCACCTTCATCAAAGTTTTCAGTGATTATTAACAAATGTCGTGGCTATGGTAGCAGCAGACACGTCAGACATAGTATAAGCTTCTGGCCATCGAGTGAATCGATCTACGCAAGTTAAAATATAAGAACATCCATTAGAAGGAGGAAGTGGACCTACGATTTCTATATGGATGTGTTCGAAACGAGATTGTGGAACTTCAAATTGTCCAGTAGGACTTTTTGTGTGCCGTTGGACGTTAGAGCGTTTGCAAGATAAACAAGATTTTGTCCTGTGATTAATATCTTTGTTTATGCTTGGCCAAAATTATTGAGCTGTTATCAATTTACGTGTACCGTTGACACCAGGATGTGACAAGTTGTGTAAAGTGTTAAAGATTGTTTTTCGTAAAGTTGTTTCGTAAGATGTTTCGCAGACTATTTCAAATCCTGGAAGTTTAAAAAGCTCTAGTTTCATTGATGAACTAGTGTGACATACGGAACCAGAAAATAAATTCTGAAGTTCTAAGTCTGCTTTTTGTGCAGCAATGATAGCATAGTAGTTGAAGTGAATCTCAACTGTTCCAGTTTCGTTATCGGATGCACGAGATAATGCATCCGCGACTGTGTTGTCTTTACCTTGCACATGTTGGATATCGGTAGTAAATTGACTAATAAAATCTAAAAGGCGAGATTGCCTTGCCACGAGTAAGAGGGTTATGGTCGGTGTAAATTGTGAATTCGCGACCTTCGAGAAAATACCTGAAGTGTTTTATTGCTAGGTAAATTGCGAGTAGCTGTCAATCAATATATTTAAATATAAATAATTAATCACCACAATTCTAAAAATTAAAATAAAATCAATAATTCAAACTTTTTTTTAAAGTTATAAAAACATCCCAAAAATTATTACAAAATCAAAAAACTTTCTAAAAATATTCCGAAAATTCTTACAAAATCAAAAATTGAAATTTTTTCAAAATTCTAAAATTATTGCAAAATTTCTTAATTCTCAAAATCAAAAATTCAAACATTTCCCAAAATTCTAAAAATATTGCAAAAATTATAATAAAATCAAAAATTGAAAATTAAAAAATTCCAAAAATATTTCAAAAATTATAACAAAATCAAAACTACAAATTTTTTTCAAAAATCAAAAAATATTACAAAATCAAAAATTGAAACTTTTTTCAAATCAAAAATTCAAAATTCAAAAAACATTTTTCAAAATTCTAAAAATATTTCAAAAATTATAACAAAATCAAAAATTTCCATGTTCAATCGAACATGAGGTTAAATTTCATGTCATACAAATAATTAATTTCATTTTTGGCCAAAAAATTGGTTAAAAAAATAAAAATCATTCTTTTGACACACTTGACAACATTTTTTTGAAAAACTTATGATGCAATAATCTAGTTTTTGGCCTCACATACCAATTCCGACCATCGAGATTTCTCCAAATTCAATGTTCCTGTTCGTAATTATTTAAAATGAATGTTTTTTAAGCAAAAATTATGCAAATTTCCTTGTTTTGACACACTTGACGATTTTTTTGACACACTTCTGGTACAGTCATCGATTAGATCGTCCTTTTGTCTCTTCCTATTGAAATCACTCAAGCGGTTTTCTAGATTTTGTCGGTTTTGACGGCAGACAGACATACATTTTTTTGATTTTTTAGAATCAGTCAGGTCCTAAAACGTCGAGAAATGCCAAAAAAGTGGGGGTAAGAATCTGGCTTTTGGCTCGAGAACGTAATACTTAGGTATTTCAGACCGAAGTTATTATTATTATTACATTTTATGTTAACTGGAACAGAATGAATAGTGTTCTTGCAAAAGCGTAGGACAATAGATTTCATATATAACAATTCAATTTTCCCTCAACGTTTTTTCCTCTTTGTTATTAGTTTTTATTTTTTAAATATTTTTGATGATGGAAAATTAAATGGAAATTATACTTTATATAATAATAAAAGGATTATGAAACGCATCATGAAATTTAATAAGTTAACTGAAATAGAAATAATTATGTTTTCGTTTGTCGTTGTTGTTAGTACTGAATACGTTGTTACTCTTTGAAGAGCATACAGGGCTGCTGTCACCATGACGTAAGATAAATATTGAAGAGTGTCTAGAGACTTGGCGCCTATGAACCACATTCATCACCGATCTTAGGTTTGGTATATTTTTGTTTGTTATAAAGAGAAGTAGATATTTGGATTCGATATCCTTGTTAAATGTATCCAAAGCGTATAAACTAAAGCGTTTCGAGTTTAGTACTGATATCCAAGTTACCATTTGATCACATATCTAAATTACCCACATTTCTTACCTAGTTTTTGTTTTTGCCGAGATCATTATAATTATTTTTATTGTGTCATGAGTTATCCTTGCTCGGGTCATAGATTCTGAATAGATTTGCCGCTAAAAATAGCGATTGCGTCCCTCAGTTTTTCCCTACTTTTTCTAGAAATTATTGCGCAACTTATTTGTGTACATGAATTCTCAGTTTGATAACTTCTTTCCTCAATTTGGCCTTTTCTAGAAAAAGTATAATACTGGATACTACTCACTACCGTTGCGTTTACGTGACTGAACTAATCGTAAAATATTTTGCAATAAGCTTTACTCAGTTTTGGCACCATTCTCTACACCAGATGTGATTCAAATATAAAAGTACGATCGATGAGCAATATAAAAATAATATTTGGTCACTGTTTTGTGCAATATCGCTAACCTGAGATATCAAAACTTCGTTCCTGATGCCACAGTTGAGCAATAACAAATCAAATTCGATGCTAGATTATCTTACAATATTATATAGCTCTACATTTTTATTTTGTATTGTAGATAGTGACAGTAATATTGTGGTTAAACCACTTGCTGCAATAATAATTAATCTTAGTGGTTGCAGATTATAGCAACCTCAAGATCAAAAATAAAATAACAAACAAAATTATGTAAAGCAAATCTAACTGAACGTCTAACTGAATTTATTACAAAAATTTACAAATCAATATACACAAAGCAATAATGTCTCATCATTATTATTGCATCAGCTATATCGACTACAACCCAAGCTCGTAATTTCGTCTCTATCACCCTTACCTTACACGTCCAAACTGGTGACCCCAACGTGATGTAGTAAATAGTGAGGTATAATTCGATATGGGTGACGTAATATTGATGTGGACACCGTCGATATTATAATATTACTGCATTGTGAATAATTATTTGTAATTGTTTGTAATAAATTCAGTTAGACGTTGTATTTTATTTATAGAATTTTCTTTGTTCTTTTATTTATTACTATTTATGGCTTTCAACTTTATTTGTTTATGTTTTCATTAATAATAGAAATCTTCCCGGGACAAAAACCACATCCCCAAAAACTGTATATAGAAAAAGTATTGTTGGAGGAGGACCAAAAAGACCAAAAAAAGGAAGATGAAACTCTCGATTTCTCCCTAGAAACGATGTGTAAGCTCTAGAGTGAATATAAGTCTGAGATCCTAAAATCTACTCTCTATAACCTCCCAATACGAGAGAGACTCAGCATTTGGTTTAGATTTCAGCCCAAATGTCTGCATCTAAGAACCAGACACTGAGTCCTCCCATTCCAAACCTAAGGAAAAATTAAACAATGAAAAAGAAAAAACAAATTAAATCTAACATCGTTGTTGGAAGCAGACCACGAGATCCAGCCCCCAGATTCGATTAATAGAACAGTGTTTAGCTCTGGAAAATGGGACTTGACTGTTACTAGATTTGACTATCCAGTGCCATCCATGTTTACCAAACACTCCTCCAATCGAAGTCGTGGCCAATCTCGTAAGGAAAACTAAAATGTAAATATGAAATAATAGGTTAGAAGAAGACAACGACCACTCTCGCATTCTTCCGAATGATAGTGTGAAGCTCCTGCTTTCATTCACTCGTAATATTTTCGGGCTATGGCTTTGGTTACCCTTTCATCCCTTCTCCGTTCATATTATTTCTTTCTTTTAGCTAGCATCCTTCTGCGTTTTCCGTCATCTTAGGTTCAGGTTCAGGAATAGTCTGTTCTAAGGTAGGCGGGTCCTGAATCTGATCACTAAGGACCAGATTCAAAGAAACGGCTCGCTGGTTTGCTAGACGTTGGCCAAATCCAGACCCAGTTCTGGCTCCTCACTCATAGAACATGTGGTTTCCTCAGTGCTGGATCAGATTGATCTGTCTCCCGCACAGAGCTGGTCAACGTTCTACTCTCTTCATCAGACAGAAAAGGCTTGAAAGGTGGACCGGGTAGCCATGCTACCAAACGACTACGCCGCGGTGTTAAATACTGCTCGTAGATACGCTATTGCGTGAACATTTCAAATCACAAAAAACAACAGCCCAAAAAGAAATTAATAGGGTACTACTGCGCAGAATCAATCTGCTCTGTTTCAATATCTGTTTTACAAAAAAATGTATTTGTTTCCCATTGATACACGAAATATAAGATCCGTTAAATGTTTTAAAATCAAAAAATTATGCATTACAATGAAACTTCATAAATAGACAGATATTATTTATGCAATGAATCTGATAGTACGAAATGAATATGCGATTATGTGAGAAATGTCTGTTGTAGATTTTAAAAGAAAATGTTTAATAAACAGATTTTTTTGGTCGTTACAATATGAACTAATATTATAATAATATTTCGTAACGCATAACCCCTATTAATTTTTTACTTTATGGGTGCATACATTTCATATTGAACTTTCGCTCCGAAGATTGTAGAGAGAACGGGAACAAAATTAGGGACGTGTTTAATATACAAAAACAATAAGAAAAGAACACTTACTATAGTGATAAATGATTGTTGTTGATAATGCAGTTTATTACGGTAAGCTAGTTTGCCACAACACTCCCCCCTAGTACCATTGAATATGGAACGATATAAAAGAAATAAGTAAAGAAGGAAAGAGATTTTAGAATGACAAAGCCTTAAGAAAACTAGGGGCAGTTTTACTAGTTTGACATGTTCGAGAAGTGGCGACAAATTGGAAAAGCGTGAACGTGTCTGAAGAAGCAGATTGAACTGTTGTCTGTACAAGACCGTGTTTCTTTTGTATGACTGAGAGTTGTATTTGAAGGTAGTGAAGGTTGAGATGAGTTATCTTCAGATGTTATCTAAAGTGAGACCGTCCTATTCAAACCAGCACTTAACTATTGCTGGCTTAGCATCGATCGTTTTTACTGTTAATACGGTTATATCTAATAGAATTAAAAATAAATTCACAAATAATAATGTGTTCGTCTAGAATTTAACTACAAATACTGAAACCCAAAAACTCAAAATATAAACAATTAAGAATTGTGTGAATTCAAAATTTTCTGTCTAACCGATACATCTCGGTATCTATATAGATGGCTTTTTTTATGAGTCTAAATTAATTAACGCTGGTTTACCCCAAGCTTCTGTTTTATCTCCCACTTTATTTTTAATTTATATCAACGAACTGTCGAAAATCACCAGTAACCCAATAAATAGTTTTGCAGATTGTAGGTGATTCTGATAATGTTTTACTGGTGTCGGTATCGTTAATGGTGGTGATATATTGCAGGTTATCAACCATGGACGGTAGATACATCTATTCGAGGTGGATGTCGTAATCGAGATTGCCTATTTATGAATAGCGTTGATTAGCTTGGATGTATATCAGCATCACACTACTTATCATGGTTTGGTATTGTTGTTGTTGTTGTTATGTGTGACGCGATAACAGGCGTCGTGGTTCTTAGTATTCTTTCGTGTAATTGTATGATCGTACTAATCTGTGTGGATGTGTTTTTAGTTGTAATATTTAGTTAATACGTGCCGTAGTAATATAATCTTTTCTTTCTTTCATTACAGGTACTGGCTGCTTATGCGGTTATTACTCAATCTGAAGTTCTGGAATATTCGGGCGCGGCGTCTCAGGTCACGTGTGACCACTTCAATCAAATGTAAGACTTTTATTAATTACTGAATTAAATATTATTATGCCACAGTTTGTACACATCACTATTGTATAATAAAAGTATAACCTTACGCATAAATGATTCGCGTTGTGTTTTAATTAATATATTTGATGGTTGAAATGGTCAACCATGTTCTTACAAATTTTACACAAGAATGTCAAACATGAATTTTGACATTTCTTTTCTTTTAATTATCTGTATGTATTTTACATGCAGCTAGTTTCCCAGTTAGAATCATACTGTGCAAACGTCGCCCATTTATGGTTGTGTCGTCGCATATGCGACCGTGTATTATGGGGTTAGGCTGTTTGCCACAAGATGATAGTTCACTGCACCTGTCATTCTTAACCCTATCTTCTAAGGGTAAAATGCATGAACGAATAAACCCCACCTGGAGAGACACTGCCATAAGTGTAATCGAAGACCTAGAAAAAGTCGCCGATTGGGGTGAGACAAATTTGGCTCATTTTAACTCTACCAAAACACAGCTATTGATTGTTTCCAGATCAAAGACCGAGTTCCCCAACGATATTTCAATTAGTATGTGTGCCAATCATATAGACAAATCTAGAAGCATATCGAATATCGTCACCAGCAGTACTCGGATCAAATCAAATTATCTTTGTATCTTTGTGTTGTTGTGACACATTTTGTAGTTCCTACTACACAACACGTTTTACTTTTTACACAAAAAAAAATGACAGATGAAGAAATTGACTTTACTAAATATGTCATTATGAAATTGCAATTAAGAAATCATGTGAGCATATGAAAATTAAAAATATATTTCATCCTCGCATCCTCTTAGCTAAGTGTCTAAGACAACGGGGTTTGAAATATGTTGTCTATGATGTATGTGAGTTCAATTCCAACATGAAACACTCAAAAACATGTTCTAAAACAGTTTTTCTAATAGAAAATGAAAACTGATTTCGAATTGCAAAATTCAAATAAATTCATTGCGACATTTGCTTGAGCTTAATCACTCAAATAATCTTCTCAGGTACAATTGAAGTTTTTTAATTTTCCACAGCCATAACCTACTGTGCAAAGACCATGTGAGTTTGGTCTAATTTGATATTTGTTCATTCAACTCAGCACTCTTTCCTACCTCTCCACAACTCACGTTGAGAGTTACACCGTTTTGTGGACCATACTTAGCCTTAATGATCTATGGAAAGTATTTGATTAATATTTTATTTCATCTTGTTCAAGTATAAATTGAAACAATAATACTAACTCTAGTGGTTATACAAACACGCAAACAATTTTTATTCTGAATTCTCCAGCACAGTATTTACTAAAATAAACCCACTTTAGTATCACAATTTTTCTTCATTTCATTACTATCCTTTATTCCTATTGAATATGCTCAAATATGCTGATGAACAACATTAATTACTCAACAAGTAATACTTGTACTTTATATTTACAATGCGGTTAATGTATAACAAGTTATTTTCGCTGAAAATCAACAGACTAAAAGTTTTGTTTAACAAAATATTTTATTTAATTAAATTAAAAATATAATTAGCGTAATACCACATTTTTTTAATATATAGATAAAATAAATGAATTTTCATAGTCGTAATTGAAGTTTAAGGAGATTTAAAATGTTTTGAATGTTTGATTCCAATAATGGCATTAGATTTTATTTTTTTATTTTTATTCTGTCTTTTTGCTAATAAAACTGTGATTTTTATGGTTGCTTGATATAATTCACTTTATCTCAACTTTCCCGAATCCAAATTTGTCTGTTACTGTTACGCATATAAGCGTTAGCTTAGGTTCCTCACAAAAAACAATTTTCTTTAGAAAGTTTTGATGTTTTGACACAATTTTTCTTTACACCTTTGTACTTTTCTTTGGTTGGTTGGCACAAGTCATTGGTTGGTAATGAAACTAACAAACTTAATGAAACTAACACTATCCTTTTGGTACAAATAGAACATGCTTCTACAAAAAAATACAACAACACAAAATAAAAAATAAAAATAAAAAAGTTAAGGTGAACAATTGACGAAAACCACCTGTTGCCTGAACCTCACTTGTTTCAAACCATAGCAACCGTTACTCAAATGTCAACATAAATTATTTGATCGATAAAATTTTATTTTCTAAAATTTTATAGTTCGTTGAGTTTTTTTTGTGTTTATATAATTTTATGTTATTTAATCAAATTATAATTTGCAAGCTAAACAACTAATAAAAAATGGTGAGTTCGAAAATGAATATTAATTATCTAATATATTTTAATATATTTAAATAAATATCTTAACAGGCACCTAAAAAAGGAAAAGGAAAAGGAAATGGTATGGTTATAGATATTTCATTTAAAACATATTGGGTTGAAATGGATGTTTTGAAAAAATGAAACGAACATGTAATTTAAATTATTCTTTCTTTTAATTGTTGGCCAACAGCCGTTATCGATGGAGTTGACACATCCTCCATGACTAGAGAACAACTAGAAGCATTTTCACATCGATTAAAAAATGAGTTAGAACGAGAACGAGAAGAAAGAAATTTCTTTCAACTTGAACGAGATAAACTCAGAACATTTTGGGAAATAACACGAAATCAGTTAGGTACCTTATTTTTTATAAATTTTAAAATAAAACTCAACTAAACAAAAAATTTGATTGATAGAGGAATCTCGAGCAATTGTTCGTACTAAAGAACGAGATGTTGAACTTAAACAAGAACACACAGAGGTTGAAATAAAACAAATTTTTCAACAGATGAAACATTTGCAATATGAAAATCAAACTAAAATCGGTGAGCTTAGAGCTGAAAATATGACACAATTAAAATTTGCACAAGAAGATCATGATGCACAGGAACAAGAATTATACAAAGATAAACGAGAATTAAAACAAATAGTTCGTGAAAAAGAAGAAGCGACGGAAACGCAAATTCAAGCATTAAAAATGAAACATAGTGAGTTGCTGAGTCAAGAAAGAGAACGTTTCGAAACGGAGGCAAATGAAATGTTAGAACTTCATGAACAGCGACTACAACATTATATCGAAGAAAGTGAGATGAAACATCGAATGGAAATGTCAGAAGTTGAAGAAAGGAAAAATTTTCAAATACATAAACTAATAACAACGCATTCAAAAACGTTAAATGAAATTAAAAATTACTACAACGATATAACGCTGAATAACTTGGCATTGATCAGCAGTTTGAAAGAACAAATGGAAGATTTAAGAAAAAATTCAGAACGGTCTGAAAGGATTGTAAATGAGGTAACACTAGAGAATAAAAAATTGACCGAGCCGTTGAAGGAAGCACAAGTTCAGTTGTCTGAGCTACAAAGAAAATTAGAAAATTATAATCGTGATAAAAAGGCACTTGCAAGAGCTGGAGTCCGATATGATGTTATTAAGAAAGATATGAATAATATGAAATGGGAAACAGAGGCATTAAGAATGCGATGTGAGGTTTTAACCGAAGAACGTGATACATTGAAAGCTAAATTCGAAGAAGCTGTGATGACAATTCAACAAAGAACTGGATTAAAAAATGTGTTGCTTGAAAAGAAAGTTTCGTCTATGGAAAAAGATGCGGAGAAACGTGAAGCAGTTTTGGGAGAAGTTTTAAACGTTGCTGGTATGGAACCAAAAGAATTAAGTAATCGTATCGAAAAATTGTTACACACAAAGAATGAGAAAATTCAAGATTTAAGGTATGAGTTGGCAAGAGTTTGTAAGGCGCATGATGATCTTTTGGAAACGTATGAGGCTAAAATGGTGCAATTCGGAATACCAAAAGAAGAGATGGGTTTCCAACCTTTTAGAACTACGACCACGTTAAAACTAGGTGTTGGACCAGCTAATTTGGTTGCAAAAAAAATGTAACTACAAAGCTATTTTAAATTTTATAAGAGAATAATAAAAAAATATATCAAAACGTTTCTTCTCAAATTCTGCATTGTTGAGAGTATGAACAGAAAATGAGTTTAAACAATATTCGTGATTCAACTTCAACTTCAAAATTTCTCACTAAACATAAAAAAAATAATGGTCGGTAAACTACTTCCATTATATTTTTATAAAACTATCCAAAATCCGAAGTACAAATTTTCATTGAGTTTCCTTATAATAATCTTAAATGTTATAGAAACAAATTTAAATTTATTTTAATCCCATGCACTCTCATATTCCCAATGCACTTGAACTTATTGTCGTCTACCGTCTCTAAAAGTTACTTAAAACGTTTCTAGAAAAAAACACAAATTTTTTTAAAATATTCTTGGTTTTCATTTTTATTCTAAATCTCATTCAACTCTTGAAATGGGTAAACTGGTGACTTTGTATTAAGACATTTAAAAATGTTTCTTGTTACAAATTTTTTTCTTATTCAAATATATATGATTTAAATAAAATTTTATCTCCTTGGAATCAGTTCTGAAAAAATTTAATTCATGTTATTCTGTCAAAAGCATAAAGTGTAATTGATTCGTATTTTATGATTTTTACTCTTCCGCAAATTTGTAATGCTCGCACGCACCTCGCTCACATTGTAAACCTATGCTCGGAAATAAAGTAATTCATGAAACCCTTAACCATTGACATACTTTTTCGCTGGTTATGCTTTTTATTGATTTTCTAAGAGAATAAATTGGGGCAAAAATTGAAAATGTATTTAAGAAGGATTAAGCGTTGGTAGATAACTGAGAAAGAGTTTTATTTTCTAATTAGAGAGAACTCCTCATATGCATATGGTACATCTAATTGATTTCTCCCGACAAACAATTCTAATATCATTCTAAATATAGAGTACGCTGGTTGTCGACGTTAAGGATTATTAGTAATACACCAAAATGAATTTCTACAACGGTTCTTAGAGTTCAATGAGCAGGTAAGTAAAAGAATGGCTCATTAATATGAAAAATTTCACGCAAGTTCAGCAAATTTTTGGGAAATTTTGACTTGACCCCTTTTAATTTTGATTATTTTTTGTTTATGGATAGTCTTTCATAAATAAAAAATACGAGTTCTCTTAGAATTTTTTTTTTCGACCAGGGGTCTTCACAGGGTGTCCCTCAATTTTTTGTTATTTTGTGATGTGAGTGCATTTCGACGAGCGATTGTAGCAAAACTACTCAATCGATTTTCATAAATGATATGTCGTTGAATAGGTATTAAAACAAAGTTTTTAAAAATGTACACTGTTAATTTTTTGAAATAATTTTTAACGGTGTAACATAAGAAAAAAACGGTGTAATTGAAAAAAAGATGGCATAGCCTTTTTCTTTAAAACTAAATTGAAGCTTATTTTATATCTAACCACTTGTGAAAGTTTAGGAGATGCATTATTTTTTCTTTTAAAGATAAAATTCGTTGTGCATATGACTGTCGGGAATCAGTTTTTTTTTGTTCTGAAGGAAAATTATAAAAATGGCGATTTTTAGATTCAGATTTTTTTTTATGTTAAATATCAAATATTTTATTATTAAATGATCTTTTTAAAAAGCAATTTCAGTGAAGTTCAGCAAAATTTTGCGACATTTTGACTCGACCCTTTTTTATTTGGTTTATTTTTAGTTTATAGATAGCCTTTGATAAATGAAAAATACGACTTCAAGTAGAATTTTTTATAAATATAATAATATAAATTATTATACTTTTAATCAAATTCCTATTCAACGGCGTTACATAAGAAAACAAGTTTAAAAGATGAAGCTAGCATCTAATCCCACTTTTTTATTTTTTTTTAAATAAAATTGAATTTTGTTTTTATTTACCTGTGAATCTACCGTTAATCCGTTAGTCCTTTAAAAGGAGGCTGTTTTTTTTAGATATGCATGATTGAAAAATTTGAAAATCCTACTTTTAATTTTAAGTGAATATAGGCGTAAACTAATATGGATTTAAAATAAATAAAAACCATCTTAAGGATTTTAAATTATATATGGCTGTAATTAACGCAAAGATTTCAAAAGGTTGAATAGATGCTGTAGAGTAGTAAATGTAGAGTAATTATATTTGGTCATAAAAAATAGGCGTGTATAATCTTTATTGATGCCTGCATTACTATTTTTAATCCCATTTTTGTTATATAAATGAAGTTTTAAATTGGTCACTATCAGTTAATTTCTATTACTTTAACAAAAACTTTCAAAATTTAATTTTTCTAAAATGAGTGAATATAAATGCGTTAAACCATTTTCAAATTCTAAGTGTTCTTCAAATAAAAAGAAAATCACAGAGAATGTTCGACAACATTGCAAAAATGTTTTCCAACTCAAAAGAAACTTTTTAATGTAAAATAATTAAATAATTTTTAATAACTATATTTATTTTAACATATATAATTTGTATGATATTTTAAAAAGTTTATTCAATAATAAAATATTTGTAATTTAATGTTGAAAAACAATCTTTTACTTTATGATTCCATAATAACATAATACGAACATAATCCTTCTCCAGTCAAAAGTTCCTAAATAGATTTAGTTGTTTATACGGCTTTTTTGTTTGCAGTCAAGACTGTCAAATTAATTTTTATAAGAGTGACAAGTGATTACTAAAAGTGATAAATAAACATTTCATTTTTTATGCCATCGAATACAAAGAAAATAATTGCAGAAGTGCTTTCCTATTCAAAAGAAACTTCTGTTTGTAAAATAAGTAAATCATTTTTAACAATTGTATTTATTTTATTTATTGTACTACATATATAATTTTTATAATGTTTTAAAAAGTTCATCTAATAATAAATTATTTGATATTTAACATAAAAAAAAATCTCTTAGTTTATAACGCCATTTTTATAATTTTCCTTCAGAACAAAAAAAAGTGATTCCCGACAGTCATATGCACAACGAATTTTATCTCTAAAACAAAAAATAATGCATATCCTAAACTTTCAACAGTTGTTAGATATAAAATAAGCTTCAATTTAGTTAAAAAAAAAAAAAGGCTATGCCATCTTTTTTTCAATTACACCGTTTTTTTCTTATGTTACACCGTTAAAAATTATTTCAAAAAATTAACAGTGTACATTTTTAAAAACTTTGTTTTAATACCTATTCAACGGCATATCATTTATGAAAATCGATTGAGTAGTTTTTCTACAATCGCTCGTCAAAATGCACTCACATAACAAAATAACAAAAAATTGAGGGGCACCCTGTAAAGACCCCTGGTCGAAAAAAAAATTCTAAGAGAACCTGTATTTTTTATTTATCAAAGACTATCTATAAACAAAAAATAATCAAAATTAAAAGGGGTCAAGTCAAAACGTTGTTGAATCTTCGTGAAATTGCTCATATGTAAAAAAACCATATAGTCGGCATCCCAGAACCAGAGGGACTTCTGCGATTAAAAAATCAACCTCACCACAAAGCGCCCACTCTAGAGATAGGCAATCTATTTGAATTCGTTAATTTGAATGAATTAAAACCATCTAAAAACAACTCCATTAAAACAACTTATTATCCTATTTAAGATTTTATTCTATATTAAAAGAAAAAAATCAAAAGCCAAAACATCAAAAGAAACTCCGTCAATCAATTTTTTCGTATCTTCATTTTTGACCTGCCTTAAGAATAGAAATTGGTTCATGAAGGCATCATGAGAAAATATAAAAACTTTCATCAAAACATTCGTTGTTCAAAAACTTATTAAATGCGAAATAACTATAGTCTTTGGATTTTTGTGCTGGTGTGTGTAATAACTGTTGTTGTTATAATAGAATTAGCGCGATAGAGAGATGTATTTTGAAAAAAAAAATGATTATGATTTTTTTCTATTGTTCTCATTCAAGTGGATTTGTAATTTGAAATCATCTGATAGAAATTCTGAATAACTATTGGGAGTGAGGGTGATCAGTGTATATTTGAAGGGAAACGAAGATAGAAAATTGTCGCTAATAAAACATATATCCTATATTTGAAACGTTGTTTTCAACTGAAAATGTTAACTCTCCAACAAAGACGTTCCATAAGCTCTCCTTGTTTCATATTTGATTTCTTAGGTGGACATTCTGTTGTCACATACACGGCGTTCATGTGTTGCTAGCGGCAGAGTTGAAAATAAGAATGAAGAAAGAAAACACTAATATACTTTAGCACTCGATAGAGAAAAGTTTAGTAGTAAAATGGAAAAAGAAATTAGAGCGACAAGAAAATCAACAGAAGAAAAATCAGAAGAGAAGTGGAAAAGAATAAAGTCGGGCATAAAAAGTATGTGAAGAAGAAGCAGAATCCTTAAACTAAAAAGACAACTGAGCAGCAGTGGATAGTGCAAGCAATAATCTACAAAATGGAAAAACGAAGAATATAAGAGGATGAACAAGGACAAAGGATGAATAAAAAACTTAACACAACACTGAGAATAGAAACAGACGGAACCAGAAAAGAATGGTTTGAAATAGAGAATCATTGGACAGTTATGATTTAACTTATAGATTACAAGATAATTGGCATTCGGCTTTAAAGCGAAGGGTATATGTGGCAAAGAAATAGAGCATTTACAAAAAAAAGTTTTGACAGAAGAAAGAAATGTGTTAGAAAGGTGGAAAGAGTATTTGTAATATCTGTACAGAACTCAGGACAAACCTATGATGATGGAAATGGAAGGAGGGGAGGAGGGTACCGGTGGAGATGTGAAAGCTTGGTAGAGAATGAAAAGGCATTGAAGGAGATAACAGAATTTTGTAATATTATTTATCAGAGTGGAGAATTGATCAAGGCGCTTAAAGAAACAATAATCATCCCACTAGCAAAGAGGAGGGGTACACAGGAGTGTAAAGAAAATTGGACGATCATAGTGATTGTGCATATGCCGGAAAGATCTTGTTGAGAATGTTTAATAGGAGAATGACAGGTTAAATTGAAGAAACCATCGCGTAATAAACCAGTTCAGATTCAGAAGAAGGATGGAATCAAGAGATGCTATTGGTGTTGTGGGGAATACTATAGAAAGCGGTATATAGAGAAAGCAAAAACAATATGTGGAGAAGACATTGTTTTATGTTTTATGGGAAAAAATAATGGAAATATCAAAAGACAAAAGAGCTAACTGGAGTGATAGAAGGATGATAAACAATTTATATAAATGTCAGACAATGACGATGAGAATCGGTGATAGTATAACAGACTGCAGGGTTGATATCGGTAAAGGAGTGAGACAGGATTGTTGTCTCTCTACAACTCTTTTTAACCTGTATGCAAATAAGATAGCAGTCAAATGCTAGGAAGAGAAGTTGGGGGTATATATACTCGGAAGAAAATAGGAACGTATACGTTTTGCGGATGGTAGACAGGAACAAGTAAAAAAGTATTAGTACTGTTACCAAGCTGTTCACCCCCATGAAAATACATTTGTTGAAACACTCTATCTTATTAATGAACCAGCGCAATTTAGCTTGTTATTGAACCAATGCGTTCAAATAACTTAGATACACAACCGATCGTTTTTGCTATTTTTAATTTTTTTTCTTCACCCAGTCCAAAGTGTTGGTGAATAGATTTCAGAAATGTAATCTAGTCGCAACTTTTGTTATTAATTAGTTTTTTGGCTTTTGAAATAATTTATTTTTTTGATTTCCATTAGATTACTATTTTGAAAATTGGTAATTGCTTTATAAAGAAAAAACCAAACAAAAAATTGTTTGTAGCTTTTGTGTATTAAAGAAAATATAAGATATATTGTCGTTATTTTTAAAGATAGCAAATATATGTGTTTTGTGATCCGTCCGCTATAGGGTAGGAATTATATCGTTTTGTTCTTTGTTTAAACATTTTTACAAGTAATAATTTGGTTTGTTGTTATTTCAACAAATTTCAACAATAGCCGACGCCATTTTTGTTCAATTAGTGGTTTTACTGCTAACAAATTCAACTTTTGCCGTCGTCATTTCTTACATCAGTTATTTATTGAATATTATATTGACAACAAATTTAACAATTGCCGACAGATTTTATTACGTCAGTTTTTATATTGGAAATTATATCGATTACAGATTCGATGATTGCCAGCAGCATATTTTTTTGTTACTTCACCTATTGTATTGCTCATTTATTCACCATATGATTAGGTTGGTGAAGATGATAGGTCAAGCGGATTTCAACGTAATGAGGAGTGTGATCAGACCAGTTTGGGTGAGTGAAACCTTTATTTGCCGTGTTCGTGCTTATTAGTCGCGATGCCTAGTTAAAGTAAACTTCCACCCTCTGACGCCCTCTCACATAGAGGTACAGGTTAATTTCAACTGCACCATACAGCTTGAAGCACTAAGGCTTCCCCCAAATTGCTTACTATCCAGATCTCACAGATAAGTAGGCCAGCATTGGAATCGCTGCGGGCAATTTAGCATATGCTAGTACAAGATCCCATCTGGTAGGGAGCTCATTAAGCAGGCTTACATTATAGGGTCCCTGGGTTATGGCAGGGTGACCCATTCTACCGAAAAAAGACTACTGATAATGGTTTTATATAGCAGCCTCAAAGCCTTCAATATACCAAAATTCCTTCAACCACAACTACTACGAGTCCAACTTCAATGTAAAGCTGTGGCTAACATTAATGCTTTACCCCATAGTACCCGAGAAAGCTGATCGGATCACGCTTTCGGCTTATGCCTCTCCTATTTACCAGTGAATTGGTCCAGTTGGATCGACCGGTTAGCTCAGGTACATGAGGTTCCCAAATCCCCATGCCATATTCTAATCAGACCAGTGACCCCTAAGGGTTTTAGTTTTTTAATGTAGTCGTTGTGGTTATATTGTCGTTGGTGTAATGATCTAAGCTTCTTTGGCTTTTGGTGTCGTCAGAGTTTTCGATTTCGATTATACCGTTTTATTTGCGTGCAATTCTGTTCATTTGTACTGGACAAAGAGGGGATATTATTATTCAAATTCATATGAGTGAAGCGTTTAGGATTACAACCTTACTTGGCACGCATGTTCCTTCGTTTGCTTCCTGCTAGTCATTTACTAGCGACTTCATTTTTCATTACAGCTCATGGGCTCTGTTATGGTAGAGAAATGGAGGAGGGAGATTAAGGCTAGGACAAGATGAGCTTATAGAAAGTTGAGGAGGTTTTTATAATGAAAGGTAGTTTTAAGGCTATGGATAAGAATTGGTAAATGTTTTGTGTTGAGTGCTATGTAATTCCGTTGCGAAAGATTGACGGTGTCAAAGAAGGATAAGAAAAAGATAGAAACGATAGAAATGTGGATGTGCAGAGGCTTAGGAATGGGTTAAAAAAACAGGACAGGGTTAGAAATGAAAAGATGTTTCGAATAGTTGAAAAACAAATAAAACGATAATGGAAGTAATAAGGAAAAGGAAAACAAACCGGTTCAGGTTGTATGATGATGTATGTTATTAGTCGCGACTGTGTCTTTTTGCATTCTTTTTTCCAATACATAATTCGTAATTGTTGAAAACATGGAATACGAACGCATCGATTTCGATGTTTTCAATAATTATAAATACGAGAATCTCACTAGTAATTGGGTCTTTTTTTTGTTGAGTTGTCACTTTTAAAGGTACATGATGTGACTGAAAAATACGCGGTGAGGAGCTGAGTGATTCAAGTTGCTGTGATATTAATGTTAGATGTTTGGCCATTTTTTTTTGTTGGATTGTGCATGGATGATTTGTGAGTATAAAATTAGAGAAAAAAAAACCAGTCAATGTTAATTTATTTTGTGATGTAATTAGTATAAAAAAAAAAAAAAAGAGTGAATCTCAGCCGGGAAATAATAAAAATAAAAGAAATTCATTGTTTAATTAGCTCAATTGTGCTAGTATTAAAATACCACGTAGTTAAAAGAAAACTATTCAAGATTATTCCTTTTGTTTTGTTATAATTGTACAATTTTAACCTCATTCGAGAACTAAGAAATAAAAATCAATTAGTTTATGTGATGTCTATAGTAATAAAAGGAAAAAAAACTAAACTATTTACATTGTTTTGTGTCAGAGAGAAATAGGAGTTGAACGAACCCAATACATAGCCTCAACCATCGTGGTTTCAGTTTTTTTTAATTTTTTTTTTTTTGTGTGGTGTACGTGGCTAGAGATGAACTGGTAAATTACACAGGTAAAAGCAAAGAAAAATCACTCATAACTAAGTGTATATATTTTGTTTTGAATCGGCTATCGATGGTGCACAAGCTGTTTAAAACAGAGAGACAAATTTGTGCTTTGGGGCATGCTGGCGCAATAATTCCATTAAATTAACGTCAATTCATGATTGTGGCGGATTACTACTGACTATATATATTTCATGATTTTGGTTCAACAATCGCCTTGACTTTTTTTTTGGCGCAACAATTTTATCGATTTAACATCAATTCATGATGGTTGCTGAGTGTTACTGACTATACGTTTTATGATTTTTGGTTCAACAATCGCCGTGACATAATTTTTTTTTCGCAACAATTCCGTCGATTCGACAACTATTCATGATTATTGTTCATTGTTATGCTATGATTTTGGCTCATCTATAGCCATTTCAGTTGACACAACCATTACATCAATTTTTCAACGACGATTGATTGTATTTTGGAATTAGCGTTCCACAACCGCCAGTGCAAGTTCGGCGCAGCCAACATCACTCATTTCCAGTAGTTAAGATGCACGTGATGATGGGCTGAGAAGAAGGAAGGTAGAGAGAGGTTGGATTCGGTAACATCATGGGGTGAGTCACTTTCTTACATTATATTACTATATATATGTTCTGATATTTGTTTGGACTTTAATCCTACCGAATGTCTTACAAAAATGTCGTTTAATAATGGGGTGTTTGTGACGGTCGCGGCTTTTTCATCATTGAGGGTCGTCAGAGTCTCCTTTTTGCACTTTTCTCTTTATTTCTGATCTTTTTGATTTTCAAAATACGCGCACACTGTTTATTTGTGATAGGGTGGTAGGTACACTTCCTCAAACCCACATACTGAGGCTAGTTCAGGGATATTAACCTCGCTAGGTGCGCGGCCTGCCTCTACTGTTCCGTTGGTATTTCCAATGGACCCAGTTCTCCATTACAAGGTACAAAGAAGAGAATATTTGATGAGAGATGTGATAAATGGTACTGTATGGTTGAAGAAAAGGATAAAAAGGAAGAAGAAGGACAAATATGATTAATGATCTAAAGAATGATTCATTCTACCAAGGTTTGAAAAGAAGAGAAGAGGAGAGGAAGAAGTGGAAGAATAGTGGTGCGTAGAACCTGCTCTAGAAATAGAAAAAAAAATTTAAGTCACTTAAGATGGATAAATGGTTTTAAAAATGCTATGCTTAAACTACGACTGCGTCATTGGAAATGAACGATGAAAAAACTAGAAATAATAAGAAACTTGCCGTTTTTTGACAATATTTTCAAAACTGTAAAATTGTACAGAAAATTGCAATATTTCTGATATAAAGTGCTCCTTCAAATGACATCCCACAGATTTCGCTAAAAATAGCATTTTTTACCCTCCGCTTATCTCATCCCCTTAAACACAGTTTAATGTAATTATTTGAACTTGGCTATAGTTTTCGTTTAAAATTTTACAAATTTCTTGTCTATGTAAATTTTTTTAAATGTTTCTATTGATCATGCTCAAAACTTAAGAACGGGGGTGGCGACATACTAAAAATAGAACTTTTTTGACAATACGTAGTTTCTATAAATTACTTTTTGGAACAAGATAAGAGATAATCGATATAATGGACAACACGTTTTACTCTCACCAATAGTGTTCATATCAAAAACGGAACCCTAAAAGAGTCACTATCCCAAAAGATCACCTTATTGTTCGATATCGCACTTCGCGAAAATTGAGATTCAAAACACTTAGAAACTAGACGAATCACTCAAATTTTTAAAAGTTTAAAATAACCAGTCGTTCGGGAAAACCCTTCCCACTTTGTTCAAGCTTCAATGCTTTGTATCAAAAGTTTATCCAAACTGCATCATAACTGTTGGTTGTAGTACATGTGTACAAATATTACCATCCACAGACATTTATTTTAAAGATTCTGATTTAAAAAGTTTTAGGACTTTAAACAATATGACATTAACAAGGTGGGGTAGGTCAAAATCTTGTGACTGATTCAATAACTTTAACAATTGTCAATTGTGAAAAAATTTAAATTAAATGTTGCATAAATCTATAGTTTTGTAGGCAATATTTTTTATGTATGTGCCTATCAACATTTTGTTGTAAATAATCAAATTCCTCAATCCTCAATAACTAGAACCAAAAAAGAAACAAACAATTTAATATTTTAATTTAAAATTCCTTAAAGAAAGTTTTCTTCAAAACTCCATCTTCTATTTTTCTGTTTTAATTCAAACAATTTGATAATTTTTCTTAATGTTATGATAATGGGAATAGCTTAGTTTAAGCAATTTAGATTATAATTTTGATGTTGGTATTTCGCGTTGTTTTATTCATTTTTTTAAAAACAATTTATTTTTATTATAATTGAAGATTAGCTCCTCATATTTTTTGTACGATTAGTAGAGATTTTAATTATTTATGTTGATAGAAATTTAACAAAAATAAAATAAAAAATTGCTTACCGAACTACGGTTTATGGTGGTTGAGACCATAACTGAAATTATTAGCCAACAAAAGAAACGTTATAGTTCACACAATCAATGATGATTAAATTTACAATTACAGCAACTAAACTAATCCAATATAAGGATATTCTATTGATTAGTTCCCATTGATTGAATCCAATCTGTGTCAGTACATAAAACATTACAGCAACTACATTTTAAAAATGTAAATAGGAAATATCAATTACAATTATTAATAAAAGTAATAATAAATAAATCCAATGTATGGTGAAAAGTTGAATAGAAAACTGATTTTATTAACATGAATAGAAAATGATAAAAATTATTGAATTTTCTAATTTTTCACTTCCAGTATGTGAAAATATTTACTCATGCATCAGTCGACAGTGATGAAATTTGAATTATTGGTCGAATTTAATGTTTTTCTACAGTGGATTATTCTGCATAGGATCTTGATGAAACTTTGGCAAATGAAACAAGTTCACTTGGAAATGGAAGATCTGGATTCATTTCAAATTTGGACAAAATGGCGGGGGGTCTCACGAACATCTCTAAGTTTAAATCTTGAATAACTTCTGATCCCGTGCTATGATCTTATTGAAACTTAGTATATAAGGTTTTAGTACTGTTTCCAATATTTCTGCATACCAATTTCCGGTTTGTCACTTCCGGTTAAAAAGTTTTTTTTTCATGTTTTTATCCCTACTGTAGCCTACAATTACCGATCGATTTTCATGAAACGTTGCTAAAAGCTTTTAAACAACATGAGAAAGATTTTATCAGCTTTTGGAGCACATTGGATAAAGGGTTGGGGGGTCCACCATACAACCGGTGGTTTTTTCCACAAAGTTTTTGTTTGTTGGGAGCATAAAACATTCATTCGTGAATGAATTTTGATGACACTTTGGAAAAAGATGCAAACATGTATGACAAAGAACTGATTAGTTTTCGAGCGATAGTGAACAAAGTGGTGGGGGGTCCCTGGAGCACCTCTTTTCTTGAAAGCTCTATAACATCTGTACCTGATAAGCGAATTGGATGAAACTTGGTACATGAGTATGTAGTATGGTTTACAATAGTTCTGCATCCCAACTTCCGGTAAAAAAAATTTGTTTGTACTTTTTTGAAGTTTTTTCAGTGTCTTTATGCACACTACAGCCTACAATAATGAAGTGATTATGAAGAAACTTATGGAATAGGGTTCCAATTAGTGTGAAAAGATAATTATCATGTTTTGGGACACATTGATCAGAGTAGTGGGGGGTCTACCATACAAATGCTGACTTTTGACACTTTGTTTTTTAAGTTTGTTGGGAGCATACAGACTTCATTCGTTAATTTATTTTAATGACACTTTGGAAAAAGATGGAGACTTAAGTAACAAAGACTTGATTAGTTTTTGGATAATATTGGAATAAGTGGTGGGGGTCCTCCCGAACACCTGTTTAATGTGTCACACTTTTTTCAATGTTTGTTGGGAGCACACAGCATTCGTTCGTGAACAAATTTTGATGACGCTTTGGAAAAAGATGCAAACATGTATGGCAAAGAACTGATTGGTTTTTGAGCGATAGTGAACAAAGTGGTGGGGGGTCCCTGGAGCACTTGTTTTTTTGAAAGCTCTATAACTTCTGTACCTGATAAGCGAAGTGGATGAAACTTGGTACATGAGTATGTAGTACGGTTGAAAATAGTTCTGCATCCCAACTTCTGGTTTCTCACTTCCGGTAAAAAAAAATTTTTTGTACTTTTTTGAAGTTTTTTCAGTGTCTTTATGCACACTACAGCCTACAATAATGAAGCGATTATGATGAAACTTATGGAATAGGATGCAGAACTGTTGAAAGCCGTACTAAATGTGTGTGTACCAAATTTCATCCAACTCGATTATCAGGTACAGAAGTTATTGAGCTTCCAAAATAACAGGTGCTTGGAGGACCCCCTACCACTTTGTTCACTATCGTTAAAAAAACTAATCAGTTCCTTGCCTTACATATTTGCATCTTTTTGCAAAGTGTTATCAAAATTACGTAACGAACGAATTTTGTATGCTTCCAACAAACATTGAAACAATAAACCGGTGTTCGGGAGGACCCCACCACTTATCCCAATATTGTCCAAAAACTAGTCAATTCTTTGTTAATAAATTCTTTATCTTTTATCAAAGTGCCATTAAAATTGATTAATGAATGAAATCTGTATGCTCCCAACAAACTTTAAAAACCAAGTGTGAAAAGTCAGCATTTGTATGGTAGATCCTCCGCCACTATGATCAATGTGTTTCAAAAGATGATAATTATCTTTTTACACTAATTGAAACCTTTCCATAAGTTTTATCATAATCACTTCATTATTGTAGGCTGTGGTGTGCATAAAGATACTGAAAAAACTGCCAACAATTAAAAAAAAATTTTTACCGGAAGTAAAAAACCGGAAGTTGGGATGCAGAATTTTTGTAAATCATACTAAATGCTTATGTGCAAAGTTTCATCCAATTCGATTATCAGCTACAGATGTTATTGAGCTTTAAAAAAAAATAGGTGTATGGGACACCCCCCCCCCCCACTTTGTTCACTATCGCTCAAAAACTAATCAGTTCTTTGCCATACATGTTTGCATTTTTTCCCAAAGTGTCATCAAAATTGGATCACGAACGAATGCTGTGTGCTCCCAACAAACATTGAAAAAATGATGACACATTTAACAGGTGTTCGGGAGACCCCGTACCACTTATCCCAATATTGTCCAAAAACTAATCAGTTCTTTGTCATTTAAGTTTCCATCTTTTTCCAAAGTGTCATTAGAATTGATTAATGAATGAAGTCTGTATGCTCCCAACAAACTTTAAAAACAAAGTGTGAAAAGACAGCAGCTGTATTGTAGAACCCCCCGCCACTTTTATCAATGTGTTTCAAAAGATGATAATTATCTTTTTACATTTATTGGAACCCTATTCCATAAGTTTTATCATAATCGCTTCATTATTGTAGGCTGTAGTGTGCATAAAGACACTGAAAAAACTTCAAAAAAGTACAAAAAATTTTTTTTTACCGGAAGTGAAAAACCAGAAGTTGGGATGCAGAACTATTTTAAACCGTACTACATACTCATGTACCAAGTTTCATCCAATTCGCTTATCAGGTACAGAAGTCATAGAGCTTTCAAAAAATCAGGTGCTCCAGGAACCCCCCACCACTTTGTTCACTATAGCTCAAAAACTAATCAGTTCTTTGCCATACATGTTTGCATCTTTTTCCAAAGTGTCATCAAAATTCGTTCACGAACGAATGCTGTGTGCTCCCAACAAACATTGAAAAAAGTGTGACAAATTAAACAGGTGCTCGGGAGGACCCCCACCACTTATTCCAATATTATCCAAAAACAATCAGATCTTTGTTACTTAAGTCTCCATCTTTTTCCAAAGTGTCATTAATATAAATTAATGAATGAAGTCTGTATGCTCCCAACAAACTTTAAAAACAAAGTGTGAAAAGTCAGCATTTGTATGTTAGAACCCCCACCACTTTGATCAATGTGTCTTAAAACAAGATAATTATCTTTTCACACTAATCGAACCCTATTCCATAAGTTTCTTCATAATCACTTCATTATTGTAGGCTGTAGTGTGCATAAAGACACTGAAAAAACTTCAAAAAAGTACAAAACATTTTTTTTTACCGGAAGTGAAAAACCGGAAGTTGGGATGCAGAACTATTTTAAACTGTACTACATGCTCATGTACCAAGTTTCATCCAATTCGCTTATCAGGTACAGAAGTTATAGAGCTTTCAAAAAAACAGGTGCTCCAGAGACCCCCCACCACTTTGTTCACTATCGCTCAAAAACTAGTCAGTTCTTTGTCATACATGTTTGCATCTTTTTCCAAAGTGTCATCAAAATTCATTCACGAATGAATGTTTTATGCTCCCAACAAACATAAAAACTTTGTGGAAAAAACCACCTGTTGTATGGTGGACCCCCCAACCCTTTATCCAATGTGCTCCAAAAGCTGATAAAATCTTTTTCACATTATTTAAAAGCTTTTCGCAACGTTTCATGAAAATCGATCGGTAATTGTAGGCTACAGTAGGGATAAACACCTGAAAAAAAACTTTTTAACCGGAAGTGACAAACCGGAAGTTGGTATGCAGAAATCTTGGAAACAGTACTAAAACCTTATATACTAAGTTTCAATAAGATCATATCCCGGGATCAGAAGTTATTCAAGATTAAAACATAGAGGTGTTCGGGAGACCCCCCGCCATTTTGTCAAAATTTGAAATGAATCCAGATCTTCCATTTTCAAGTAAACCTGTATCATTCGCCAAAGTTTCATCAAGATCCTATGCAGAAAACCATACGCAACGAGCTTCGTGATCACGTTGGCATGCCAGATTCGATCAAATGCTTTTGAGATGTCTAATGCGATTTCGTACGTTTAACCACCTCTCTCAAGTATGCCATTACAAAGATGTGCCACATAGTTCAATAGATCGCTTGTTGATCTTGTGTTTCTAAAACCGTATTGGCTGTCAGATATCAAATGGTTGTGTTCCAACTATTTTGATATGTGTGATTTTATATAGTGCTCGTATATTTTAGACAAGACTGGGAGTAAAGCTTTTGGTATATGATTTGAAATATCACATTTCTTTCCTTTTTTTTGGGACAGGCTGGACGTTGGCTAACTACCAGCAGGATGGAAAAATACCAGATTTATAGGATTTATAGAATATTTTGGTGAGAGTTGGTGCAAGTTCTTTTGAAAATGTTTTTAGAATAACAGGAGGAATGTTGTCCAGACCAGAAGCTTTGTTGTTGTTACGGGGGTTACCTTAAAAGTTTTTCGACAATTTTGGGTTTGAAATGTAATTGCTTCATATTAACTCCTGAAGACTAGATTTGGGGTATTTCTTAAGGAGTTTCTAAAACTGTCGAATTTAAAGCAAATCTGCGAACAATGTAGCTTTCCTTGCAGAGTCAATAACGATTGAGTCACCAGATTTAGTACCAGAATTTAAAGAATTAATGGCACTGCAAAAACTTTTGTCAGAAATCGACATACTCGAAAGTTTTGCAGCTTTCGCTCTGTCAATCTCTGCTTTTTCGTTTTTCATTATCTGGTTTGATATTTTATTGGCCTTTGAATATTGGGATCGATTAACAGAGTTCTTTTTATGAATCCAAATATTAAATAATCTACGTTTGTTTCTAAGAGCCAGTTTCGAAAACAAATAATTTTGTTGGGGTTTCATTAATGAAAAGGAAATGAATTTGCTAATACCGAATTGAATGGCTTCAGTAAAATTTTGAGCAGAAACATTTATAACATCAGTATAAAAACAATGACGATCAAAAGGGAAACCATGAAAAAAACTTAGAAGACCATTGGTGTCCATTTTTGAAAAGTGAAATATTTAATCAGTTTTGATAACTGATGTGATTAGATAACGGTCAAAATTTCCAATACTACCCTTATCGACATTGAAACTCGTAATTTCTTGCATAGATGTGAGATAGAGCTCTAGGAGAAAACTTTATCACCGCCATTACGAGGCTTTTTACAATCTGCGTCAGGTTGTGCGATGCAGCAAATATTTCTGCCTGTCTTCCATTGTTGTCGTCGTTGGTCATTTTGGAAAATTCAAACTACGATTTGTTGTGGATGTTTAAGTCACCGGTAACGATAACCTCACAATTTTGAAAATGTGCTCTAATTTCGTCGACAACATTAGTCAAGAGATTAAAAAAATTCGGATTATGTTTGTTTCCGGTATAGAGCTATTGTGAAAAAAGAAATTTCAGGTAGACACACCTTTAATACTACTGTGTTGTAGTCATCACCATGTAGTTCATAATTTGGGAAGCGTTTATGTGCAACACTCTCATGAATGTATGCACATACACCTTGATGAAGTTTAAAAGCTGATTCATTAAATAAATAAATAATAAAAGTCATTTAATCAAAATATAATTTGTTTTGAAAATGTGTAACTAAACAATAAATCCTATCATATAATAAAATATGACATAGGCCAATATTTCATGATAGGATGTAAAAAATAATAAACAGGTGAAAACCAACTTTTTTAAAGATTATAAAAGGGTACTAAAATATTTATTCGTATTGTTCCCACGAGTTTGATGATATGTATAGCTACAAAAAACATCAAAAATGTAAATTTTAGTTCGTGAAAAAGGTGCAGTTTAAAGTTTAATAGTCAAAACTGTTCAGTACAAAAAGAAGTGATATTTGTAGATTAAGAACATGTTATTTAAACAGAATTTCACTAAAGTTATAATCTGTTAGTCCTGAGGTTTCGTGATGGTTCCGCACTTCTCTCGATTCAGTCGATCGTATAAATATCGCATTCCACATTTGCATTCGAATATAAATAAATAAATAAATATTATTTTGTACTTTTATTTTTACTAGAAACTTTTGTTTTAATACCTAGTTAGTTGAAGTTGTTTCTAATTCTAATCTCTAATCCAAGTGACAAAGTAAGTATTTCAAACATGTGGAACACCTAATTGTTTGGAAATGTTTTGTTTTACACTCGTTTCTACTTGACACAGGATATCACTTCTTTTTGTACTGAACAGATAGTTTTGACTATTAAACTTTAAACTGCACCTTTTTCACGAACTAAAATTTACATTTTTGATGTTTTTTGTACTGATATCACGACTTTTTGTAGTAAATAATAAATTTTATGAACTTGGATTATAATGAAATAAATAATAAAAGTATACCAACTTTAAAGATTGATTGAATTATTTCCAATTTTTCTGCGCTCATAAAAACAACATACCCAATAATCCGCAAGATATATAATTTGGGCCAAAGATTTATCTAGTGGTGTGGGTTGGTTGGGTGAACCTCGCATATTGGAACCAAATATTTTGAGGAGTATATTAGAATTGCTTAAGCATATGATGTAAAACCAAAATATAAGTCTCGTCATGTTTGCTATTTGGTCCAGAATCTACAATAATTTGTTTATCGCCTTCAGATGAACCTTCGATATTAAACATGGCTTAAAACTATAAAAAAAATGTAAGTAACAGATTTAGTTCAAGTATCATTGCTTTAATATTAATTTCAAATTTCTTTATTATTTATTATAAGATTAATTTCAATGTGATTTTTCAGTATACAAATACTGAATTTATCTTGTCTCACTTTTGTTTTATTTAACTAGAAACTAATTTTAATAAAACTATTTTTGAATTAAAAATAATTTTCAGAGTATGTAATTTCATATTTCAAAATAATATTCAACAAACTTTTAACCACTTGTTACGGTGAAAAGTTTTGTTTATTTGTATCTGCAAATCGACTAAAACTATGCAATTTGCTGTCCTACTTGAAAAAATTTTGACAACTATAAAAGTTGATCATTAGAAAAAGTATTTGCATACCCGGGAACATTATTAGGTAAAGTATTTGCATACTCTGAATTATTGTTTGGGACAAAGGCTTTAAATAATACACTCCAATATTTTGTTGTAGGGTCTAACCATTGGCACATTACGGTATAGATTTTTAAACGATTTTAATTTAAATTGAAGCCCGAAAATTTTTGGAAATATTCAGTCACTCGCAGTAAAATAAATTATAATAATGTGTTCATGACAACCTACACACCTAAACCTTAACATATTTCTTTAAAAAAAAATTGTCTTGTTAAAACCTTTTACGCAGAATCAGAGTAAAATTTTAGAAAAAAATATTGGAAAAAAAATTATTGAGAACAAATTCACTAGATAATATACCCCGCTCTTATTTAAAACACATATTTCACCCTACAAATGTCCAAAGATAAATGTCCATACTCATTAAAAGAACAAATTATAATATGTAATGTTTTTATGTCACACTACAAACCAAATACATTCCCTTTTAAAATTGCTCTTAACTCTTAGCTAATTTGCGTTAGCCTTTTTATGCAAAATCAGAGTAAAATTAAATGATAATAAAGTTTTTACTTTTTATGACAGTTTCCTTTCTAATTTTTTGTCAACATTTTTTGATTTTTTTTTGATTGTAAAAAGCGTTCAATAGATGGATCCAAACACAGTATGAAACTTATTCGTCTTAAAAATTATTTTAACATTAGTTTCTCAAAACTCAAAACAATTTTTCAAAATGTTATATTTTAACAAATTTTGTTTACAGTCATGGGTATTAAATTCATTTCATATTAATATTTAAAGGTGAGTTTATGTTATACGAGTCGCCATAAGCTTATATTATATGGACAACATTAGATCAAACCTGTTTTTTGAGGTTATGTCTACTAGGTTCAGCGTAAATAAGCAAAAGTGGTAATCGCTATTTTTTTCACGAACAGCGATCTACCGCATCGCTTTGATAAATTATCTTCTCTGAATATCCGAAGATACCATGCCCAACTGGGGATTAGAATAAGTTTGAAAAATTAAGAAATTTATGAACACTAACTTTGAAATTTTGAAGGTTAAAGCTATCAGGGAAACCCATGAAGGTAAGGTATTCCAAAGATGAGAGACTCTGTTGAAAAAATCACGCTAAAAGCAAGAGTTCTGCACCTTTTTATATGAACCATAAAAGGATGGGCTACAATATTTGCTCTGGTGTTACGCGATAGGTTTGCTAGTTCAGGTAAAATTGATTTGATCTCAATGGAAGTTCGTTCATCCATAACATATTTATAGAAAACTGTCAGATTAGCAACATTTCTTCTGTGCTGCAGGAAATCAAGCTCATTAGTAAGAGTTGAGTTGCCAATCATTTTGACAGCTCTACGCTGAACAGAGTCAAGACACTTTAAACTACTAATATATGCTCTACCCCAGATGTGAGAACAGTACTCCATACAGGGACTTCCATTTCATATTTTTTTCAACTTCTACTCCTAGAAGTCTTACAGATTCTTTCTCTCCAAGATCTTTGGAGTCAAACTTTAATGGAAACGGATTAGGTGTGAACAATCTAGAAAAATGGCAAGCCTGTGTTTTACTTGTATTAAATTCAACACTGTTAACCAAACCCCAATCTATGATAGGCGTTATTACGCACGATTGCTCTATACAACACATTTTAGTGGCAATTTGATGTCCACTCGCAGATGGGCAAGTGGAACGTATAAATCGTACTATTACGATGATTGAGGAGTTAACTAACAAAGACCAAAAAATTTTCTGGAATGATGTGTTGGATCAGGTTGGCATAAATTCATCCATCAACACTCCTAAGATATCATCTTGGCCGTGCTATTGCCAGTAGCATATGATATCTCATGTTAACTCGATAAGTCAAAAGCAAGGACTGGAGTACGGGAATAACAAACTATATGAAATTAAAAAAATTATCATTAAATATGGTCAACTTCATCTAGATCGTCGCGTAGAGTAACACGGTTAAGAATTGGACAAACTATATTATTTCATTTCCACAAAACCTCAACCATTTTTTGAATTTTGTCGACTACCTCTTTATATATGGCACATTCTTTTGGAATGTGGCAAATACAATTGGGAACGGTCTGCTCTTAAACTTTCTAGTTATCTTGATGAATTACTGGGAGATAATTACTCAAACATTATCAACATTTTGAATTTCATCAGAATTATTGATAAAATAATGATATATAATATAATAGTTTTATTTAGATTATGCTAAATTGTAAATTAATTTTAGTTCTTTTCGTTTATTATCTGTTCATATTTAATATGTTATAATTTTTTATTCAAAGTTAGGCATGTTTAGTGTTAATTATAATAAATTATAAATTAACGTCTCTGAATATCCGAAGATACCATGCCAACTAGGGATAAGAATGGAATGCAGATTAAGATTCTCTGAGAAATTTATGAACGTTAACTTTAAAGCCTTGAGGATTAAATTCATCGGGGAAAACCCAGGAAGGTAAGGCATTCCAAAGATGAGAGACTCTGTTGAAAAAGTCACGCTGGAAAGGCTACAGTTCTACACCTAATTATTTGAACTGTAAAGGGATGCGCTGCTACGTTTGCTCTGGTGTGACGCGAAAGGTTTGCTGATTTAGGTAAAATCGATTTGATCTCTTCAGAAGCTCGTTCATCCATAATATATTTATAAAATATAGTCAAATCAGCAACATTTCTTCTGTGCTGCAAGGAATCAAGACCGTTAGTAAGACTTGGGTTACCAATGAGTTTAATAGCTCTACGCTGTACAGAATCAAGGCAGTTGAGGCTACTCAAGTAAGCTCCACCCCATATGTGAGAACAGTATTCCATGCAGGGACGTATAAAAGATTTATAAACTAAAAGAAGTTGTTCGCTATCGAAAAACTTACGACATCGCCCCAAAAATCCTAATTTTTGAACAGCATTCTTAGCCAGATTAAAAATATGAGAATTCCACTTCATATTATTTTCAATCTCAACTCCTAGAAGTCTGACAGACTCATTCTCTAAAAGATTTTTGGGGCCAAATGTTAATGGAAAAGGATTGGGTGTCGTTATCCTAGAAAAATGACAAACCTGTGTTTTGCTTGTATTGAATTCAACACTGTTAGCAATACCCCAATCCATAATTGTTTTAAGATCAGTGTTAAGGGAATCTATCAATTTTGACCTACACTCACTAAGCGCTAAGGGTGTATATAATTTAGGTGCTTCATGAGACGCATGAAGCGTGCTATCATCAGCAAAACTATGTATAGGATGAACCGTTGAGTCCAACAAATCATTAATATAGATAAGAAAAAGAGTTGGTGACAAAGCGGAACCCTGAGGAACTCCTGCATTAGTTGAAAAAGTATTCGATGATACACCGTCAACATTGACGCGAAATTTTCGATCAGATATAAAGCTCTGTGTCCAAGATATAAGCTGCTCGTCTAAACCATAGGATCTCAATTTGCATATAAGGTTGTTATGCCAAACTTTGTCAAATGCCTTGGAAATATCAAGAGCAACACCGAATGTTTCTCCAAAGTTTTCAAGCGACTTGTTCCAGATATGAGTGACAAAAGACAGCAAATCTCCCGTCGCTCTTCCTTTTCGAAATCCATATTGTCTCTCATTAATAATTTTGGAAGACTCTAAGAAGCTCATTAAATTAAAATTGACATATTTCTCAAAAATTTTAGCAACTACCGATAAAATTGAAATGGGTCTGTAATTCGTAGGATCAGTCTTACTGCCCTTTTTCGAAACTGGCTGTACACTAGCCATTTTCCAAATTTCAGGAAAAATTCCTTTCTTATATGATAAATAGAAAATTTTAGTGAGGATTGGTGCTAGCTCCCTAGCAAATGTTTTAAGTATAATCGGAGGAATAAAATCAGGGCCTGTTGCTTTGTTAGTATTGATTTTTAAAAGCATTTTTCGAACAATGTTTTTCCGAAAAATTATCCGCCTCATTTTATAAGAAACTTTAGAAATAGGTTTAGGTTGGAAATTAGGTTCTTTTAAAGTAGAATTTAAAGAGAAATAATGCCCAAGCAAATTAGCTTTCTCTTTTGGATCAATGATAGGGACATCTCTATTAACAAGAGGCGGTAGGGAAGATTTACAAAAGTTGCTTTGGACAGCCTTTGCGGCTTTATAGAAATTGCGTGAACCAGTCGGATGTTCTGCGAATTTAGATGCTTTTTTCCTATTAAATAGATGTTTCTCTTCATCTATTAACTTACGACATAAATTTCTCTCTTTACGGTACTGTCTAAGGTTTTCATCGGTTTTGTTTTGATTAAACTTTCGAAAAGCCTTTTTTTTAACTTTTATAGCTTTTTTGCATTTACTAGAAAACCATAGATCAGTTTTCGGAATGATCAATTTATTAGGAATAAATCTGTGCATACCATCAATTACAGTTTCAGAAAAATTTGATGCAGCTATGTCTGGGTCTTGGCCGGTAAGGCAATAGCGTTTCCAAGGAAAACATCTAAAATAACATATAAAACATTTTCGCTTTTTATCACGAAAATTTAGAATGCTATCTCTCTGGAACGACTTTCGTTTCGACGGTTGAGAATTAATGATTTATGAACAGGGTTCCGCTTTGTCACCAACTCTTTTTCTTATCTATATTAATGATTTGTTGGACTCAACGGTTCATCCTATACATAGTTTTGCTGATGATAGCACGCTTCATGCGTCTCATGAAGCACCTAAATTATATACACCCATAGCGCTTAGTGAGTGTAGGTCAAAATTGATAGATTCCCTTAACACTGATCTTAAAACAATTATGGATTGGGGTATTGCTAACAGTGTTGAATTCAATACAAGCAAAACACAGGTTTGTCATTTTTCTAGGATAACGACACCCAATCCTTTTCCATTAACGTTTGGCCCCAAAAATCTTTTAGAGAATGAGTCTGTCAGACTTCAAGGAGTTGAGATTAAAAATAATATGAAATGGAATTCTTATATTTTTAATCTGGCTAAGAATGCTGTTCAAAAGTTAGGTTTTTTGGGGCGATGTCGTAAGTTTTTCGATAGCGAACAACTTCTTTTAGTTTATAAATCTTTTATACGTCCCTGCATGGAATACTGTTCTCACATATGGGGTGGAGCTTACTTGAGTAGTCTCAACTGCCTTGATTCTGTACAGCGTAGAGCTATTAAACTCATTGGTAACCTAAGTCTTACTAACGGTCTTGATTCCTTGCAGCACAGAAGAAATGTTGCTGATTTGACTATATTTTATAAATATATTATGGATGAACGAGCTTCTGAAGAGATCAAATCGATTTTACCTAAATCAGCAAACCTTTCGCGTCACACCAGAGCAAACGTAGCAGCGCATCCCTTTACAGTTCAAATAATTAGGTGTAGAACTGTAGCTTTCCAGCGTGACTTTTTCAACAGAGTCTCTCATCTTTGGAATGCCTTACCTTCCTGGGTTTTCCCTGATGAATTTAATCCTCAAGGCTTTAAAGTTAACGTTCATAAATTTCTCAGAGAATCCTAATTTGCATTCCATTCTTATCCCTAGTTGGCATGGTATCTTCGGATATTCAGAGACGTTAATTTATAATTTATTATAATTAACACTAAACATGCCTAACTTTGAATAAAAAAAAAAAAAAAAAAAAATGAGGTTATAGGTATCTGGTTAGTCAATTTTTTGTTTATTATTATTTTAACTATAACTGTGCGTCTGTGTAACAAATTACATAACTGTCTGCGCAATTTGCAGTGTTTTTTTTGCAGTGGAGCTAAAATGAGTTATATCATCACGCCAACGTTGTTTCTGTTTTCGTGCCCTCCGAAGTCCGAACACCAGCTGGTTGTTTGGAAATTTTTTGAATTTGCTTATACGGTTAAATTTCCAATGTAATGAAATTTAATGAATCTGATTAAATCGTAGCCCCTAAACAGTCTTGAGATTGATTTCACGTTTCATTCCGATTCTATATTGATTTCCTACAACTTTACATGGATTTCCTACAACCATAAGATGATCGTATGACAAAAGCTTGTTTCTGTATGTAAACGAATATGTGGTATATCATGTTTGAGATGATATTGCACGATGTTCACAAATATTTTGATTTTGGAGGCTAAATTTGAATCAAATATGCAATGTTTTTTTAAAATAATTTGATCAGAATGTTTATATAAAAGATTGTATAACTAAACCAGTTATAGAAAAAAAACAACTGATGCAAACCAAATTTAAGAAAAAATCTATTAAAATATTTATTGTATTGGTTTTATTTTGGTTTTTACTATCATGTTTTGTTCACACGAGTTTTACAGGAAAAGTTGTTTGACTAAGATCACTTGGCAAGGAAAAATAGATTTTGAGGCTGCTTGACATTCAAGTGACACCATTCGGGACTGAACTATTTCAAAGTCAGACTTATCTTCGGTACGACCACTTGACCAATAACTGATCCGATTCAACACGTAGACCTTTAGCCCTATTCCGGTACATCGTGAATTAGGAATTGAGAAATAAATTATAGCAATTTTTTCATAACTAGTATTCCGTGCCGCGGGAAATAACAAATTCGTATTAGAATAGTAGATTCTTGTATGAGCTCAGAATGAAGGCAATTCTTCATGAGGATGAAGTTTCCCGAAACGAGAGTAGCGAGTGAATCATCCGAGTGAAGAATTCCCATCATCCTATGCGAATAAAAGATGTTATTTTATCCACGACTGCAAAATATTTTGATTAATTTTCAGTTTTCATGCTAAAGTTTTTATCACCATATTGAAAAACATGCATCATAGTTAGCATGGAAAAACTTTTTTTATTTTTTATTTTATATATTATGTATTGTTCTCGTTTTAACCTTTTGATATTACTATACCAACAAATGAAGTTTTTAATATTTCTTTAATTCATTTATTGCACTTTTTTTTCAATTCCCAATTCCCAGGGAAATGCCGGAATAGGCGTATAGGTGTGATTACCATTGTAAATAGTATCTTAAATTTTATATAACATGAGAGATAAACTTTTTATGAACTAACAGTAAAACGAGATTAAGATAAGAAAACTTATTACAAACAAACTGGACCCGGCCACGCGTTGCAGTGGCTTAGTTTGGTTGAATATTAGGAATAAAGAAAACAAAACACTCACCTTTCTAATATGTTTTATTTCATAATACTTTTTTTTTGTTGATCCATTGACTGTGTGGATATAGAGATTGCCTGGTTTGCCAAATCTAGAACACGCAACATATAATTGTCCATGTGAGAAACAATCGTTATCTAGATCTAAACCACATACTTCCAATGTTTGGCCCTGAGCTTTGTTGATGGTGATTGCAAATGCCAATCGAATTGGGAATTGCAATCTCTTAAATTGAAATGGCATATCCGTTGGTATCATGGGTATGGGAGGAATGAGGACATCTTCGCTTTTGAAAGGTCCATTCAAGATTCTTGCTCCTACTACGTTGCTCAATAATTTTTTTCCTGTGAGTCGCGTGCCATTGCAAAGTTTTGGCTGATTGATATTACGCAACATGATGATTGGCACGCTGATTTTTAATTGTAGTACATGTGGTGGCATCCCTGGTAGATCAAGTGAATTCAAAAATTCTGTTGGATAGCTAACTGCTATATCTGCTTCCATGACAGTTTCTACAGACTTGTATGTGACTTCCTCGCTTTGAATATTAGACAGAATTAAATTGTTAAGTTCATTGACGTCTTTAATTTTGGCCGCAAGAATGATTCGTTCACTCAGCCAATCGTGATTCTTATAATTAATTTGAATATCAGGAAATACGTTTTCAATTAATTCCTCTTTTGACGACACTAATTGCAGAATTTATGAGGCAATAAAATCAACCGGCACCTTCCCGTCACCAATTCTCAGCAATTGATACGAGAATATCTCAGCTGATTTATCTTTTTGGAGGAGAACACGCATGTTTGTAGATAATTTTAACCTTTTCACGTATTGCCACAAAGTAGAATATTTCAAGCAAGTATTTATTTCATTTGCTGGTGTTGATCGGGGAACTACGGGTGATGTTTGCCTGAAATTTCCTGCAAGCAATATTAATGCATTCCCAAATGGTCTGGTATTTCCACACAAATCTTGCAATGATCGATCAAGCGCTTCAAGTGATTTTTTGTGCGCCATTGTGAATTCATCCCATATGATTAGTTTACATTTCTGCAATACTTTTCCCATTCTCGATCCTTTGGAAATGTTGCATGTAGGCGTTTCAATGAATTGCATATTTAATGGCAATTTCAAAGTGGAATGAGTAGTTCTTCCACCTGGTAGCAATGTCGCAGCTATGCCGGACGACGCAAGAGCTAAAACTATGCTATTTTGCGCTCAAATTGCTGCTAGAATCAGTCTGATTAGAAACGTTTTGCCATTTCCTTCTGGCGCATACAAGAAAAAGATTCCTCCAACCCCGTTATCAACATTTTGCATTAGTTGATCGTAAATTGTTTTTTGTTCAAACGTTAGCTTTGGAATATTTGATTGCACAAAAGACAAAAGATCATCCATATTGTAGTTTTTTTCACGACGCAATTCTACATCGAACGAAGATGAAGCAGCAGATCGATTCGGCGATGGCATTCCTAATCGATTGAGAACTTTGTTCGCAATGTCTAAGCACAAATCTTCAATTATTATCAACGTTTCGTTGTAAATTTCTGCTGTGAAATCTATGTGTGATTTATATTTTTACCATAGCTCTGTTGGAGATGAAGGAGAGCAGGCGGCCAATATGATTGCAAACAAAGCACGAACTTGATTTAGATGTGACGTGTTGCACGCGTCATTAATGCAAATATTCCAGTGACGATCGTTCTCCAATAAATTCAATGCTTGACACGCACTGCGGAAAGTGTTATGTGTAACACCGTTGACAACTCTCAATTGCTGAAAACATGTGGGACCGGGCATGTTTATCAATAACATGCGAAGAAAGAAACATTTATCTTGATTGGGATGCACGGTGTATAGCAGGGTTCGCAGCTGAATTTTATTGGCGTGCCGAAACAATTTTTTTTTCTAATATTCGCTATTTTTACGTGCCAATCCAATTATGAAATAGTACATTTTGCTACAAGAGATGAAAACCTTGCTTTTTTTTGAGTGACACTTTTGTTCACGAGACGCGTTAGCGTTGAGGGAGACAATTTTACGAACGTTTAAATAAAATGTGTAAATAAAAATTCGTTCCTGCAAAGTTTCTAGTTTTAGGACTTTGTCGTATTTTCCCAACTGTAGCATAGAGCAAACAAATTACCAGTCTGGCATCGGAGTTAATATCTGTACTCTCATCAAATGCCAATGCAAACACTTCAACCGCATGACAGATTTTAACTGTTTAGAAATATTTTCACGTATTTTTATAAAATTTTTATAATCTCTTACGGTATTTGCACTTAACTGCATACTTTGGCTACGCGTGAGAATTTTATCTTTGCTTTCAAAAACTTTTAAATTTGATTGTTTCACCACAATTTAAAAGAGTTGATTTAACAAATTCGTAAATGCTTTGCCGTAAATGCTTGCTACTTTAAAACTTGCGGCGGTAATATTATTAAAAGATTTAGTATATTTACTAATTTTATTTGATTGTTTCATGTTCATAAACCGTTTTTGAAATATGCTTTTGTATAAAATTAGATGGCACATTTACAGCAGTTTTTGCGGGAATACACCTATTATTTGAGAAGAAATTTCGGTAATAATATTACTGTTGTACTTGATAGTTATTATGAACAAAGTATGAAGGTGGTAGAAATAAACCGTCGTTCACAAAAATTTGCCTCATAAGAATACACAAGAATTATCTTTGCAGCCCATCAGAATGCAAAAAATTCCTGCGGAAAACCTTTTCAAAATGATTTTCTGTAATTTCAAAAAGGTGTATCTGTCGAAAAGTTGGATTTTTTTTGCAACGCAGCTTGTAGTGGATGCGCCGGCAAAATCTGTCATAATAGTGCTCCGATTATAGATCACGAAAAATAGGAGATTGACAGTCATTATAGTTCTCATGAGGATTCCATGTGCTAAAGATTAATGTAAAAACATTTAAATTTAATGTAGTCAAATTAAAAAAAGAGAATAAATTTTTTAGCCTGTAATAACTTTTTTAATGTAATCATAATAGTGGGTGGTTTTTAAGAGTTGTGATTTTTATATCGGTCTGTTAAGATTTAATTTGTAGCCTAATAAGGGTAGGGTAGATTTTGAAATGGAGTTCGTTTCAAATTTACAGGCAAGTTGATTCAAAGAATTCGGAGGTTCCGTACTATTTTTACCGTCTTTTACTGGACTAACAGTAATATTTATTTTGAATGAATGATTTTTTTGTATTGAAATTTCTTGACAGTACTATTGTGTGAATTCATAGGATGTGTAATATTCTATTATAGTCAACATTCTAAGTCACGAGTTTATAGTCATTATTGATTGTTTCTAATCAATGCGGTAAATCAGTGATCGATACTTGACCAATTATTGTCATATATGCGCGCTTGCATATTTGCCAACATTTTGGGGAATTTTATTTATTTGGGATTTTGTGAGCAATTAAACTCAAGTAACTAAGGAATTAATTTGAATTGATCCAATTCAAATATATGGTTGGAAATATTTCAGAAATATATCAGATGAGGTTAAGAGTTCGAATCCCAACCGAAACACGTAAAAAAGAGAAAAACAGAGTTTTTTTTCTGAGATATTTCCAACCATACCATTATCCATTAAATTGGATAAATTCAAATTAATTGCTTAGTTACTTGAGCTTAATTGCTCACAAAATCCCGAATAAGTAATATTTAACTTATTACAAAATATCTGAAAAAAATCTTTTCACAAAGGACAATTTTGGACACAATTTCAGAATGTTTGCCGTGCCAAACAAATTTTCAAACGTGCCAAGTCTGGCACGCATGCCACGTATTTGCGATCACTGGTGTATAGTCTACCTATCGTATTTTCTTCGAATATGCCAGGGTGTCCTTCGACTCGTTCTCCTCGTTTGCGTCGTTTAAATCGGCCTTTAATGCTATTGCTACACTCGAATCACTTAAATTTAATGTTTTTAAGTACTCAGAAATACAGCTAAACTTACCATCTGATTCATTGGCACTTTCATAAAAATCAATAAGCGCAAGTTGTTTGTTAGTTATTCATGCACAGTATACTGTTTTATATATTTAAATTTCCTTCAAAATGGTAAGTTTTCTGTAGCCAAATGCTTTAATTTATAACAATCACAAATAATATGCACATCAGCTATTTCATTTATAATACTAAGAACAGATAATTAGTAACAGAAGTTGTTTAAAAAAAAACAGATGTTTAACGGTGGATTGAATTCAAAATTTGTTAAACAATGGTTCACCACCTGATCGTGCGATATAGTAAAAGTAAAGATATTCACATCTTACTTATTAATCTTACTAATTAAACGAGCAATAATTGTTTGAGGCTAATTTTTTTCTCGAAAACGGCACTATAATTTTTTCTGAAAATCGGCATACTACCATTTTCCGGTGCGAAAAAACGATCTAGATAGGTCACGACTTTGGGAAAAGTCGTTTAGAGGGAAAAACTTTATTCATATGAATGACGTCACAAAATACTTGGAATAGTTATAATAAACTTTGTTGACAATTCAACTCACTAAATAAAGTTTCGATAAGGTCCAATAAAAACGCTTCATTTACTATTTTTCAACAAATCAAAACGAATTGTTTCGATTATTTTTCTCTGGTGGGAAGGACCAGCGAATGTTTTCGATTATTTTCGGCCTACTTAATATATTAATTTAAAACAAAAATTCACATACAAAATTATGTGAAAATGCAATTTGCAAATAGTCAAAATGTCCGTTTTCATTCATAAATGATTGCATGTTTATGTTTATTTGTCAAAAATAAATTACAAATTTATAACATTTATGCGCCTACTAAGATGAAATAATATTTTATTATGTATGATTATGTTGTATGAAATAATGTTAATATTTCTGTTCGTTAAATTGTCTGCTAAATACAACTCGTCACCAAATTATTAGTCGATTATTTTTCAACATTACCACTCATGCCATTTGAGTTTAAAAATTCATTAACCTCAAATGACATTCGTAATAATGATTATGAAAAATAATCGACTATTATTTGACGACTCGTGATATTATATATGAAAATATTTTAAAAAGCACACTACAATTTAAGTTGACTGTCGATAGTTTGTTATAATTTTTGGAATATTTTTGGAATTTCGAATAAATTTTGTGTTTTTGATTTTGTTATAATTTTAGAACTTTGAAAAAGTTTCAATTTTTGATTTTATTATAATTTTTGGAATTCTGAAAAAAGTTTGTATTTTTTATTTTTTTTTGTTATACTTTTTGCAATATTTTAAGATTATTGGAAAAAGTTTCAATATTAGGCGAGGAAAAAAAGCACAAAAATAGGCCAAACCTAAGCAAATTGGCAGAGTAGGATGAATCGAGATGCGGTTTTTTGCAATCGATTCAGGAAGCTGTCAGTAAAGTTTGTGAATATAGCCACTTTTCGGCAAAAACCCTCTGGAGTACCTAGGTGCCAGGGCGGGTTATATACACCTCATTTCCTTGAAGTTTCCATAAATTCAGCTCGAAATTGATCGAAGCTCGATACTCGGGGGGTTTTGGGTTTGCTGAACACGAATATGATGTCGGCGATGACCCTCGGAGTACCTAGGGCCCAGGGCGGGTATGTCGAACTCATCTCCTTTTTTTCTGCATAGAATCATGATGAAACTTTGGCAAATGATACAGGTTTACTTGAAAATGAAAGATCTGGATTCATTTCAAATTTGGACAAAATGGCGGGGGGTCTCCCGAACACCTCTAAGTTTAAATCTTGAATAATTTCTGATCGCGGACTATGATCTTATTGAAACTTAGTATATAAGGTTTTAGTATTGTTTCCAATATTTCTGCATACTAACTTCCGGTTTGTCACTTCCGGTTAAAAAGTTTTTTTTTCAAGTGTTTATCCCTACTGTAGCCTACAATTACCGATCGATTTTCATGCAACGTTGCTAAAAGCTTTTAAATAACATGAGAAAGATTTTATCAGCTTTTGAAGTACATTGGATAAAGGGTTGGGAGTCCACCATACAACAGGTGGTTTTTTCCACAAAGTTTTTATGTTTGTTGGGAGCATAAAACATTCATTCGTGAACGAATTTTGATGACACTTTGGAACAAGATGCAAACATGTATGACAAGGAACTGATTAGTTTTTGAGCGATAGTGAACAAAGTGGTGGGGGGTCCTTGGAGCACCTGTTTTTTTGAAAGCTCTATAATATCTGTACCTGATAAGCGAATTGGATGAAACTTGGTACATGAGTATGTAGTACGGTTTACAATAGTTCTGCATCCCAACTTCCAGTTTTTCACTTCCGGTAAAAAATTTTTTTTGTACTTTTTTGAAGTTTTTTCAGTGTCTTTTTGCACACTACAGCCTACAATAATGAAGTGATTATGATGAAACTTATGGAATAGGGTTCCAATTAGTATGAAAAGATAATTATCATGTTTTGGGACACATTGATCAAAGTGGTGGGGTCACCATACAAATGGTGACTTTTCACACTTTGTTTTTAAAGTTTGTTGGGAGCATACAGATTTCATTCATTAATCAATTTTAATGGCACTTTGAAAAAAGATGAAGACTTTAATGGCAAAGAATTGACTAGTTTTTGGACAATATTGGGATAAGTGGTGGGGTCCTCCAGAACATCTGTTTATTGTTTCAATGTTTGTTGGAAGCATACAACATTCGTTCGTTAGGTAATTTTGATTACACTTTGCAAAAAGATGCAAATATGTATGGCAAGGAACTGATTAGTTTTTGAGCGATAGTGAACAAAGTGGTAGGGGGTCCTCCAAGCACCTGTTATTTTGGAAGCTCAATAACTTCTGTACCTTATAATCGAATTGGATGAAATTTGGTACATACACAGTTAGTACGGTTTACAACAGTTCTGCATCCTAACTTAAGGTTTGTCACTTACGATTAAATGTTTTTTTTTACTTTTTCTCGTACAACAGAATTTTTGTTTGTTGGGATACTACTGCCTGCTTTAATATTTTTATTATTAGAACTACGAAGTCCATAATATATGTTAGCTTTTAATTAAAGTATTTTATGGATATTAGCTCATTATATATCCAGATGACTATGTTTCCAGAGCTGTGGTGAAGTCAGTCTATGATGCGGCCGGCCCTGGCTGATACTCGTATATTATTATGATGGTTTTATAATAAAAGTAGTTCATCCGCGCAATAGAAATTTATAATCTCAGTAGGTTGCACTCTTTTTCTATATTAGTGTACGCACTATAGAGTTATAGAATACAATCACAGATATTATATACGTTGAGTAAATTCATTGAAGTTTTTCATTGAATTTACTAATAATAACAGATTTTTTCTATGATAATAAATGAAAAGTCTATTCCACTAGTGAAAAAAGAATAACAAATTGCTTTTTTTCCTTTATTATATTCGTCGAATAAATAAGATATAAATAAATAAAATTGTAGCAAACAGATGGAAACTTTTTACTCCAGGATTTTTAAAGTAACCAAAGTTCGAGCCCTAAGTACTCCGGGGGTCATCATCGACATAATATTTGTGTTCATCGGCCCCAAAACCCCCCGAGCAAAGAGCTTCGATCAATTTCTAGCTGTAATTATGGAAAATTCCAGGAGATGAGGTGTATGTAACCCGCACTGGCCCCTAGGTACTCAAAAGGTCATCGCAGACATCATATTCGTGTTCAGCGGTCCCAGAAACCCCCGAGTAACGAACTTCGATCAATTTAGAGCTGAATTTTTGGAAAATTCCTGGAGATGAGTGAGACATACCCGCCCTGGGCCCTAGGTACTCCGAGGGTCATCGCCGACAACATATTCGTGTTCAACGTACCCAAAAACTCTCGAGTGACGAGCTTCGATCAATTTCGAGCTGAATTAATGGAAAAATCCAGGAGATGAGTTAGACATACCAGCCATGGGCCCTAGGTACTCCGAAGATTATCGCCGAGGGTCATATTCGTGTTCAGAGGCCCCAGAAAAACCCGAGTAACGAGCTTCCATAAATTTCGACCTGTATTTATGGAAAGTTCCAAGAGATGAGGTGTATATAACCCGCCCTGGCCACTAGGTACTCCGAAGATTATCGCAGACATCATGTTAGTGTTCAGCGGTCCCAAACCACCCTAGTAACTAGTTTCGATCAATTTCGAGCTGAATTAATGTAAAGTTCCAGGGGATGAGTCAGACATGCCCATCCTGGGCTCTCGGTACTCCGAGAGTCATCGCCGACATCATATTCGTGTTCAGCGGCCCCAAAAATCCCCGAGTTCTTCGAACTTGATTGTTCATTATGATTATTTGAAAAAATTTTTTTAAGTTGTTAATATTGCAAAAATGAAATGAAATGATGAAAATATATTTTGATTGAACGGAAAAAGAATAGGACTTAGTTTTGTTATTAGTTATTAGAACTCACGACGTTAGAATAGATTGAAAAACAAATGGTAGTTCACGATGTTAAACTTAAATAGCGGATTCTAACATGTAACTTTTAGTGAAGAATCTATTCCGTATACTATTTTTTTCACTCCACTCGGGCGGTTCGAATATTTGAAGATGGCGTTTGGACTAAGACTAGGACTAATCGAAGAAAAAAGGATCACTATTTATATTGATGATATTATGATAGAAACGAAAGGAATAGAAGAACACTGCATTATTCTTAAGGAAGTCCTTTCAATCACAGCAGAGAATAAATTAATTTTTAATCTGGACAAATGCAAATATTTGTAAACAGAATTAATTAATTAATTGTTTGGGCTATTCAGTTAGTTCCAAAGTAATACGCCATAATGAATCAAATTTAAAAGCAATTAGAGAGTTTGCTATTCCAAAAAGTTCACGCGAAGTTCAGAGATTTATAGGATTGTGTTCCTATTTTCGCAAATTCGTTACTAATTTTTCTGTGCTAGCTAGTCCACTACAAAGCTTGTTAAGAAATAATACCGAATTCGAATTTAATAAGGAACAGTTAGAATCTTTTAACCGTCTTAAAAGTAAATTTCTGAGTAAACCACTGCTAGCTATCTTTTTACCAAGCAGTGAAACTGAGCTGCATTGCGATAGTAGTACTGTTGGCTACGGCACAATGCTGTTACAAAAGAAATTAGATGATCAGTTCTGTCCTGTGTTCTATTTTTCCAAAAGAAAACCGAACTGGAATCAAAATATCATTCATATGAGTTGAAAACACTGGCAATCATATACGCGTTACGACGATTCAGGATTTATTTGTTAGGTAGAAATTTTAAAATCATAACGGACTGTAGTGCATTAACACTTACTTTAAAAAGCAAATTATTAATCCTCGAATTGCCAGATGGGCTTTGGAGCTTCAGAACTACGACTATTCAATCGATCAGCATGTCAACGCACTAAGTAGGTCAAAAGGTATTTTTGTATTGGAAGAAAATACTTTGGAACAAACATTAGCTATATGTCAGAGTTAAGATAAGGACATTGAAGTTTTGAGAAGACGACTCGAAAATAGTGAAGATCCTTTGTTTGAAATGAGAAACGGGTTGATTTATCGAAAGGTGGACAAAAATAGAATAATATTCTATGTACTAAGCTCTATGATATTTCAGGTGTTGAGAAATAGTCATGATGTGTTAGGTCATTTGGGGGTGGAGAAGACTTGCAAAGTCTTAAAACGATCTTATTGGTTTCCAAAATTACTTGAGCGAGTTGATTACTTGTCCAAAATGAATAACATTCAGTTCACTTAGTGGTAAACATAGGGGATTTTTACAATAAATCTCGAAAGGGGATAAGCCCTTTCATACCATCCATGCAGATTACTATGGTCCTTTAGAAAGTACCTGGTATAAACTAAAATATATCCTTGTGGTTGTGGATACATTCTCAAAATTCGTAAAGCTGTATGCAACAATGTTTAAAAATGTATTTTTCGTAATTAAGTCGTCCTTTAAGATTAATTACTGATCGATGTAGTTGTTTCACTTCTAATCAATTTAAGGATTTCACGCACGATTTTTTTTTAATTCAAAGTAAGGCACGTTTAGTGTTAATTATAATAAATTATAAATTATCCGAAGATACAATGGGGATTAGAATAAGTTTGAAAAATTATTCAGTTTCTTTAAGAAATTTATGGACACTAACTTTCAAATTTTGAGGATTAAAGCTATCAGGGAAAACTCTTGAAGGTAAGGCATTCCAAAGATGAGAGACTCTGTTGAAAAAACCACGCTAAACAGCAACAGTTTTGCACCTTTTTATATGAACCGTAAAAGGATGGGCTAAAACATTTGCTCTGGTGTTACGCGATAGGTTTGCTAGTTCAGGTAAAATTGATTTGATCTCATTGGAAGTTCGTTCATCCATAACATATTTATAGAAAACTGTCAGATTAGCAACATTTCTTCTCTGCTGCAGGAAATCAAGCTCATTAGTAAGAGTTGAGTTGCCAATCATTTTGACAGCTCTGTTATGAACGCCGCTCTTGCTATGATTACGCAGGTTCGACTGTATAATTTCTTTAGTTAAAGTTGAGTGGGAGAAACGAGTAGAGCGAACATCATGTCTATAAAAGACCAAACATTCTGATAATCGTTCTCTTTTTCCTCTGACTCAAGTAAGTAAAACATTAAATAATAATATCATAATAAACTGTGTTTGAATATCATTTTAAATAAAAGAAAAATCATAAAATAAAGTAAATTATTAAACTTATGAAATAAAGTAAATTGTTGAAAATAATAAAGAAAGAATAAATTGTTAAATTGATAAAGACTTTCAATAATTCATACAAGTGCACAACAAAATTTGGTGACAGCGGTGGGATGTTTTCCAGATTCAGGAAAATTTCTTTATAAAAAAATTTGTTTGCATTTTGTGTTGATGAATTATTTTTGTATTTTAATGAGTAGTGTAAAGAGGAAAATAAAATAATAAAAATAAAAAGATATTCAAACAAATCGTCGATTTTTAAAATGTTTTACTTACAACCAAATTTATTTTCTTACATGAAAAATACGAGCCAAATTACACACACTCAGTATTTTTGGCACGAATAAAAAGAACGCGTTGCTGCAGGTTTTCGAGTTTCTATAACCTATCATCAAGGAAAAATCGAAATTAAGAGCAAAGTAATCATCCAGTGAATCATCAAATTTATTACCAAAAATCATTGGTTTTCAAAACAAATTACAATTTGAGACGCTGGAATTCATCATTGCCATTATCATACAAAGTTCGTTTTTTAATAGTACAAAGGATACAACATACAACAAATTTAGTCATCATCATCAATTACCGAATCAATTTGGTTTAATACAAATTTGCAAGTGAGTCATCTCAATACAACAAATCAACATTTACAGCTGATCGCCGTTACAAAAAATCATTTGGTTTACTTCTACTTACAAAAAAAGAATAACAACAAAGTGCATCACACATAAATCAAAATCTGGTTTTACATAAATTTTACCTACAAATCATTATCATCCAAACAACAACAAAAGTTCACAGTGCAGTTCAACAACCCATCTGGTTTAGATCGATATAATCGATTCAGTTATTTGTTATTGTGAAAATTATTGGATATTAAGAAAAAGGTTAGTTCATTCGATTTAAATTTTACGCTATATTTTTTTGATTTATATTTTATTAAAAGTGTTTTAAATTATTAAATATATTAGTAAATTCAAAAAGGTGATAATAAATTGTAAAATTCGTTCAAAATAATTGTTAGTTCCAATGTAACAGTTCAATTTGTTAATGTCCTTTGACAATTTGTTAGAAAAGTTTAAATTTATTAATTTGAGAAGCGGTAATAAATTAGTGAAGTGCACTTCAGAAAGTAAACCTAAGCGAAGGTCAATATCGCTAAGCACTGAAAACGTGTACGAAAAATCAAATATTGTTACAGATTTAAACGAATTAAAAAGGTTTTCGAAAGAGTTACAATCCAAAATTCCAAGTATGTCCGATCTAAATGTCGATCTAGCCCTTAAAATAATTCCTGATTTTGATGGAAATTCTTCAAGGTTACACAAATTTTTGTCTTGTTGTGAAATTATTCATACACCACTAAAAAAAACTGAAGTTCCAGTTTTTTTAAATCTTCTTAAATGTAAATTTTCTGATAAAGCTTATGATATCGTAAAATATACGGAGTATGAAACATGGGATGCCTTAAAAACAGAATTAAAGAAACAGTTTTCAAATAAACGTAGTATTGAACAACTTCAAATCGCGTTAGTAAATGTTAATCAATTAAAAAATGAAAATGTGATATCATATGCCAATCGTGTTGAACAACTACTATCAGAATTGGATGACGCTTGTATCGAAAGCGAAGGTAAAAAAGCAGCTGTTATTATAAGAAATTTAAATTCAAAAACAGCTCTTAAAGCTTTCCAAGAGGGATTAAATCATTCTCTTAGACTAATTATAAAGGCCTATCGTTTTGAGAATTTAAAAGATGCTATAGCTAAAGCTGTGGAAGAAGAAGCCATTTCAAGTTCAAAATCCAATCAAAAAAATTTTCAAGCTACAGATTTTTCAATTCAATCTAAAACTGTAGTTAGGTGCCAAATTTGTAAACGCGCTAATCATTCTTCGGAGAATTGCTTTCATAGGTATTCTAGATCAAATCAAAATGGATCTTTTAGTCATTCTGTTTCAAATTCTTCAAATACTCAGCATAATTTCCCACAACAACGCAATAATAATCAGTCAAATCAGTTTCCAAGACGTATATATATTATGTGTGCTTACTGCAAGGCAGAAGGGCATCATATACGCGATTGTAGGAAGAAGAAATTCGCTGATTCTCGTACAGAACCTAGACTTAATTTTGAAAATAATAACAACCATTCGGGAAACTTCTCGCGACTCGGAAGACCAAACCAGAGTACAACTTCTCGAGTCGGGGATCTAAAATAGAGTACTCAAAATTATACCTTGTGGATGAATCTAACAATGAAAATTCTCCAAATAATTCTGAAAATTCTTTAATAAATCCAGAACTTTTTTCAAATAATTTTACAAATTCTTATTCCCATTCCTTAATAAATCCTGAACATTCTTCGGAAATTTCTACAAAGTCTTCAAATAAATTTACAAATTCTTTCGACAAGCCTGAGAATTCTTTGAATAATGCTCCAAGCTCTTCGAATTATTTTGCAAATTCTTTAAATATTTCTGCAAATTCTTCAAATAAGTCTGCGGTGCATTTAAATAATTCTGAGATCCCTGTGAGTGATTCTACGGGTTCTTCATCGGATAATTCTGGGAATTCTTTGAATAATTTTTCGGGTTTTTTGAATAAATTTGCGGGCTCTTTGAATATTTCTGAAAATTTTTCAAATCATCCCGAAATGTTTTTGGATTGTTCCGAAAATATTCTAAATAGTTTTACAGGTTCTTCGATTAATCTTGATGATTCTTTGAATAAATTTGAAAATTCCTTGAATAATTTTACAAGTTCTTCGGGTAATTCTAAAATTCCTTCAAATCATCTAGAAAACTCATCAACAAAACCATTTGAAAATACTTACAATACAAATTCTTTAGATACATTTTGTGAATCATCTTCTATTTCTTTAAATAATCCTACAAGTTCTTTAGATTCACAAAACTTATCTACCTTAAATAATTATAAGTCCCCTAAAGAGGCTAAAATTGTATTACCTATTAAATCAATTTATTTAACCAATTCAAAAAGCGGTAAACAATTCGTTTCACTAAGTTTAAATATTCTTAATACAAAATCAATTTCCTTCCTAGTAGACTCAAGTAAGTAAAACATTAAATAATAATATCATAATAAACTGTGTTTGAATATCATTTTAAATAAAAGAAAAATCATAAAATAAAGTAAATTATTAAACTTATGAAATAAAGTAAATTGTTGAAAATAATAAAGAAAGAATAAATTGTTAAATTGATAAAGACTTTCAATAATTCATACAAGTGCACAACAAAATTTGGTGACAGCGGTGGGATATTAGTTCAGATATTAGTTTAATAAAGAAAAACCTAATTAATGATAACACAATTTGTTATCCAGAACTCAAATGCCAAATTCAAGGAATTTCATCTGAATTACTTGAAACTCTGGCTGTTTGTGAGTCAAAGATTCCAATTTCTGACACAACTTCTACTGTAATAAATCATTCCTTCCATATTGTTCCAGCTGATTTCCCAATACCCTTTTCTGGTATTTTAGGAAACGATTTTTTGACAAACTTTAAATGCAACTTGGATTTCGCTACGCGATTATTACAATTTTCAGTCAATAATATAAAAGTTTCACTACAATTACATTCCAATTCAGTTAATATTATACCTCCAAGGTCTGAAACATTTCTAACTCTACCAGTCGACTTACCTGAAAACAAAGAATTTCTATGCAGCTCTTTTGAGATTCAAGAAGGTGTTTACATTGCGAATTCCTTAATTAAATCTGAATATGGCATGGCAACAATTAGTGTAGTAAATACAAACGATAATCCAATCAAAATGAATAATCCTTCTCTTCACACCAGAAGTTTAGATAAATATGATTTGTACAATTTCCAGTCATGGGATAATAAAATTGAAAAACGACTACAAACTCTTGAATCTTTAATAAACATAAGTCATTTAAATTCGGAAGAATACGAATCGATAAAAAGTTTATGTCGTGAATACAATGATGTGTTTTTTCTTGAGGGTGATAAACTTAGTATAACTCCTGCGGCTAAACATAAAATTCCAATTTATCAAGATACTATCCCCATTCATGTTAAACAATATCGTCTACCGGAATCTGTTAAAGATGAAATAAATAGACAAGTTACTCAAATGCTAGATGATGACATAGTAGAAAATAGTAAAAGTCCATGGAATTTTCCGCTACTAGTCGTACCAAAAAAATCTAACACTGATGAAAAGAAGTGGCGTGTGGTAGTGGACTATCGTAAATTAAACAATGTAACAATAAATGATGTGTTTCCACTCCCAAATATTTCGGAAATCTTTGATCAACTGGGAAAATCAAAATATTTTAGCACTCTTGACTTAGCCAACGGGTATCACCAAGTAGAATTAGACTCAATTGATAAAGAGAAAACAGCTTTTAGCACTCAGCAAGGCCATTATCAGTTCAAACGTATGCCTTTCGGGTTGAAAGGGAGTCCTAGCACATTTCAACGTCTTATGAATAACGTTTTATCTGGATTGATAGGAATAAAATGTCTAATTTATTTAGACGATGTGGTAGTATTCGGATATAATTTGAAAGACCATAATGATAAATTGCGAGATGTCTTATCCTGTCTTAGATTAAATAATTTGAAAATCAATCCATCTAAATGTCAGTTTTTAATGAAAGAAATTTGTTACCTAGGTCACTTAATTACATCGGAAGGAGTTAAACCTGACAATAATAAGACAATTGTCATTCAAAACTATCCCAAACCACAAAATCCGAAACAAATTAAATCTTTCCTAGGTTTAAGCGGTTATTACCGTAGGTTTATAAAAAACTATTCAAAAATCGCAAAACCGTTAACAAATCTTCTTAAAAAAGATACCGAATTCATATGGAATGCATTTTGTGATGAAGCATTCGATAAATTAAAAGGTTCTCTTATTCGACCTCCTATTCTCATCTATCCTGATTTTACCAAAGAATTCACTGTTACGTGCGATGCAAGTGATATTGCTATTGGCGCCGTGTTGTCACAGCTGGACAATTCTTCGGATTTACCAATCGCGTATGCCAGCAGAGTACTTAATAAAAGTGAGAAAAATTACGCGGTAATTGAAAAGGAACTTTTGTCAATAGTATGGGCAGTGAAATACTTTCGTCCTTATGTGTATGGTCGCAGGTTTACGGTCATTTCTGACCATAAACCGTTAGTGTGGCTGTGTAGCATAAAAAACCCTTCGTCGAGATTAATCAGATGGCGTATTAGATTAGATGAATATGATTTTCAAATCATCCATAAATCCGGTAATTTAAACTGTAATGCAGATGCTCTAAGTCGAATTATCCATAATGCACCTGAAACATCTGACTTGTTAGCTATCACTCGATCTAAATCCAAATCTCAACCTAATATATTGCCTGATGAACCAATCTCTACTTCCGAATCTGAAGTGGTTGACAACAAAAAACATTTGATTCAATTAGGAAATAAAGAAGAAATAATAAATCTTGTAAAAGAATTTCATGAAAGTACTCTAGGTGGACATCAAGGAGTATTTCGTACAATCAGACGTCTAAAATCATATTATGTATTTCCCAATATGCAGAAAATAGTCAAGAATTTTATAAAAAACTGCGAATCATGTCAAAAAAATAAAAATGGAAAATTATATAAAATGCCGATGAAAATTACCACTACTGCAACACAACCATTTGAAAAAATTTTTCTAGATATTGTTACGCTTCCCTTGACATATAATAATAATAAGTATGTATTAACAATACAGGACGATTTAAGTAAATTTTCGTTAGCAATCCCTCTTCCAAATCAAGAGTCAGAAACTATTGCAAAAGGTTTCGTAGAATATTTTGTTTGTATTTTTGGATCTCCATCTCAAATTCTTACGGATCAGGGTGCTAATTTTATGTATTCAGTGTTTAAAGCTGTATGTAAGCTCTTAAAAATCAAAAAGCTTAACACAACGGCCTACCATCCCCAGAGTAATGGTGCCCTTGAACGATCCCATAATATATTAGGAGACTATCTTCGACACTACGCAAATACAGATCCATTAACTTGGGATGAATTCATTCCCTATGCGATGTTCTGTTATAATAGTACTCCACATTCTACAACTAGATTAATGCCCTATGAAATCGTGTTTGGAAACAAACCAATTCTTCCCAATTCATTCCAAATAGAACCAGAAGTAATATATAACTATGATGACTACCTTATAGATTTGAAAAATAAAATGCAAATAGCTTTCCAAGTGGCTAGGAATAATATTTTGAAATCAAAAGAGAGGTCCAAAATATATTACGACCGTAATTCAAAGCCTGTAAATCTAAATATTGGAGAAAAGGTGTTATTACGAAATGAGACTAGAAAACACAAACTCTCACCCCTTTGGTTAGGACCATACGAAATTATGGATTTTCCCTCTAATGAAAACACGGCAAGTAAAATCGGAAATTCTGTAAAGACAGTTCATAATAATAGAATTAAATTGTTTGTTGAATAAAAAAAAAAAATAAATAAATTATAAATTGTGACTTTTCTAATAGACAATCACTTTAGTTTAATCATGTTTAATTTAGTTTAATTTTGTTAATTTTCTTTAAATTAGTTGTGTTATATATAGCGTAAGATTATATTTTGATCTGATAACTAATAAAATAATTATTTCGAATATTGAATAATACATTCATAAATTGAATGTTAAAATTAAAATAACATTGTTTAGAAAACATAATGTAATTCTTAGTTCTTAATTAATTTTGTTACTTTTTTTTTATAATATAATATAAACAGCCGAATTTTCGTAATCCTTAGTCGGTAAACGAAAGGTTTACCTCTTTCTTAAGGAGGGAGGTGTTATGAACGCCGCTCTTGCTATGATTACGCAGGTTCGACTGTATAATTTCTTTAGTTAAAGTTGAGTGGGAGAAACGAGTAGAGCGAACATCATGTCTATAAAAGACCAAACATTCTGATAATCGTTCTCTTTTTCCTCTGACTCAAGTAAGTAAAACATTAAATAATAATATCATAATAAACTGTGTTTGAATATCATTTTAAATAAAAGAAAAATCATAAAATAAAGTAAATTATTAAACTTATGAAATAAAGTAAATTGTTGAAAATAATAAAGACAGAATAAATTGTTAAATTGATAAAGACTTTCAATAATTCATACAAGTGCACAACAGCTCTACGCTGAACAGAGTCAAGACACTTTAAACTACTAACATATGCTCCACCCCAGATGTGAGAACAGTACTCCATACAGGAACTTCCATTTCATATTTTTTTCAACTTCTTCTCCTAGAAGTCTTACAGATTCTTTCTCTCCAAGATCTTTGGAGTCGAACTTTAATGGAAACGGATTAACCTGTGTTTTACTTGTATTAAATTCAACACTGTTAGCCAAACCCCAATCTATGATAGTCGTTATTACGCACGATTACTCTATACAACACATTTTAGTGGCAACCTGATGTCCACGCGCAGATGGGCAAGTGGAACGTATAAATCGTACTATTACGATGATTGAGGAGTTAATTAACAAAGACCAAAAAATTTTCTGGAATGATGTGTTGGATCAGGTTGGCATAAATTCATCCATCAACACTCCTAAGATATCATCTTGGCCGTGCTATTGCCAGTAGCATATGATATCTAATGTTAACTCGATAAGTCAAAAGCAAGGACTGGAGTACGGGAATAACAAACTATATGAAATTAAAAAAATTATCAGTAAATATGGTCAACGTCATCTAGATCGTCACCAAGAGTAATACGGTTAAGAATTGGACAAACTATATTATTTCATTTCCACAAAACCTCAACCATTTTTTGAATTTTGTCGACTACCTCTTTATAAACGGCACATTCTTTTGGAATGTGGTAAATACAATTGGGAACGGTCTGCTCTTAAACTTTCTAGTTATCTTGATGCATTTAAGCGATTGAACCAGTTTGTGTAAATGTGAATGGTGTTCGAAAAACTTTTTTCAACAGATGTGCATTAGCAGTTGAAAACTGTCAAACCGGAAAAGGTATTAATTATAACTCATACAAATCTAATTAGTACGCATTATTTTACATTAATTTATGTTTTTCGTTACAGCATATACTGTAGAATCAGAAGGAGAATGCGAATAATGATAGAAGAATCATTGCAATATATTTGTAAATGTTCTATAAATGTTCTTTAATTTTTTTTAATTTTATTAGCACCTAATAAACAAGCGTTTTTCATGCCTACATGATATAATAATCCAAGAAAATTATAACAGATGTAAACAATACTTTTAATAACATATTATAACATATTACATATGAACAGATAATAAACGAAAAAAACTAAAAGTAATTTACAATTTATCATAATCTAAATAAAACTATTATATTATATATCATTTATTTTATCAATAATTCTGATGAAATTCAAAATGTTGATAATGTTTGAGTCATTATCTCCCAGACCAGATTATTATATCATGTAGGCACGAAAAACGCTTCTTTATTAGGTGCTAATAAAATTAAAAAAAATTAAAGAACATTTATAGAACATTTACAAATATATTGCAATGATTCTTCTATCATTATTCGCATTCTCCTTCTGATTCTACAGTATATGCTGTAACGAAAAACATAAATTAATGTAAAATAATGGGTACTAATTAGATTTGTGTGAGTTATAATTATAACCTTTGCCGGTTTTACAGTTTTCAAATTCCAAGTTACATCTGTGTTGAAAAGTTACTCGCTTACCATCCAAATTTACACAAACTGGTTCTGATGCAGTGGGACAATCTAACAACATGTCTTCACAATCTAACAACTCATCTTCATTCGCCGTTGTAAAACAAATTGCAGCAAAAACTGAAATTATAATTTGAATTATAAGAAACAATACTATAATTATTTAAAATTTTCAAAACATACTAGCAACAACGAACAACAAGAATTTCATTTTACAATTTAAAAAAATAATCTTTAGAAATCACAGAATATCACACTTTAGCAGTTGAAACAATTCTAATCAAACTTTGAAATTTGTTTAACTTTTATAGTTTTAAACAGTTAAGTATTATAAGATAATATTATAATGAAGTACAACAACCAATATTATTTCTTGTGACTTCTGACTTTTGACAAAAAACGAGTATCGCTGGTTTGTTGCAAGGCAGAACCTTGAGCAGGATAGATAATCGTAAGACTATGATATTAAAATTAAAAAAACATTTAATTTTGTATTCTAAAAACTCACCAACACTTTGATAAAATACAATATAAAAAATCATGCATAAGTTTCATATAAACATTTTCGCTTTTTATCACGAAAATTTAGAATGCTATCTCTCTGAAACGACTTTCGTTTTGACGGTTGAGAATTAAAGATTTATGAACAGGAAATTAATTATTCCAAGTTACATGAGGTTGGTCAAATCTGGTTAGTCAATTTTTTGTTTATTATTATTTTAACTATAACCGTGCAACAAATTACATAGCTGTCTGCGCAATCAACTTCCATCTCCATCTTTTCGCCAGCGTTGTTTCTGTTTTCGTGCCCTCCGAAGTCCGAACACCAGCTGGTTGTTGAGAAATTTTTTTGAATATATAGTCAAATTTCCAATGTAATGAAATTTAATGAATCTGATTACATTGTAGCCCCTAAACAGTCTTGAGATTGATTTCACGTTTCATTCCGATTCTATATTGATTTGCTACAACTTTACATGGATTTCCTACAACCATAAGATGCTCGTATGACAAAAGCATGTTTCTGTATGTAAACGAATATGTGGTATATCATGTTTGAGATGATATTGCACGAGTTCACAAATATTTTGATTTTGGAGGCTAAATTTTGAATCAAATATGCAATGTTTTTTTAAAATTATTTGATCAGTGTGTTTATATAAAAGATTGTATAACTAAACCAGTTATAGAAAAAAAACAACTGATGCAAACCAAATTTAAGAAAAAATCTATTAAAATATTTATTTTGTTGGTTTTATTTTGGTTTTTACTATTATGTTTTGTTCACACGAGTTTTACAGGAAAAGTAGTTTGACTAAGATCACTTGGCAAGGAAAAATAGATTTTGAGGCTGATTCACATTCAAGTGACTCCATTCGGGACTGAACTATTTCAAAGTCAGACTGATCTTCGGTACGACCACTTGACCAATCACTGATCCGATCCAACACGTAGACCTTTAGCCCTATTCCGGTGCATCGTGAATTAGGAATTGAGAAATAAATTATAGCAATTTTTTCATAATTAGTATTCCGTGCCGCGGGAAATAACAAATTCGTATTAGAATAGTAGATTCTTGTATGAGCTTAGAATGAAGGCAATTCTTCACGAGGATTAAGTTTCCCGGAACGAGAGTAGCGAGTGAATCAACCGAGTGAAGAATTGCCATCATCATATGCGAATACAAGATGCTATTTTATCCAAGACTGCAAAATATTTTGATTAATTTCCAGTTTTCATGCTAAAGTTTTTATCACCATATTGAAAAACATGCATCATAGTTAGCATGGAAAAACTTTTTTTATTTTATATTTTATATATGTGTTGTTCTCGTTTTATCCTTTTGATATTACTATACCAACAAATGAAGTTTTTAATTTGTTAGGGGAATATTTAATAAACTATAGAACTGTTGCAGAGTTTAATGATTGCGTCACATTCTACACACAAGTGAAAGAATGTATAAAATTACAATGGAAGACATACACATGGAAAGCATATATTCTTTAGTAGTCGTGGATAAAATATTTCTTTAATTCATTTATTGCACTTTTTTCTCAATTCCCAATTCCCAGGGAAATGCCGGGAACATAACATGAGAGATAAACTATTTTGGATTTTTGAGATCAAATAAACTCAAGTAAGTAAAGAAGTAATTGGAGTATTTTCAATTCAAAGGTATGGTTTGAAGTTTCTCAGAAAAAAAACTTCAATTCACATTTTACGTGTTTCGGATGGGATTCGAACTTGCCCTCGTCAGTGCCCGGCTCGAACCCTTGGGCAGACACGCTATCGATTACGCCGTTGAGGCGATGACAATTTCAAAGTTGAAACTTCTTCATCACTTAATTATTGTTTACTTAAGATGAATTTTTCCACTGCCACTGCCACACTCCATATTATGGAAAGACTCCATATTATGAGAGATAAACTTTTTATGAACCAACAGTAAAACGAGATTAAGATAAGGAAGCTTATGACATATTGTGTAATATGTATTGTTGTCAAGCTATTGTCCAAGCAGTAAACACAGATAAGACAGACATTATTTAAAAATATTATGACCATATTGGTAACAACAATTTTCTATTTATTATAAAAAAATTAAAACGTTTGGACTGATAGTACTAACAAACTTATTCTTTAAATAAAATGTGTTACGCATACAAGCGATTACTATACGTATCTCAACAACACAAAAATACCTTTTAAGACCTGGTACCACAAATAGATTTGTTCTAAGGTGTTGATGGTAGTTTTCTATGACCCTTTGTACATAAATTGCACTCAAGGCTATTAATTTCGGCAAATCATTCCATTTATTTTACCTCAGGAGTTACTGTTCTGATTAGACCATGGTACGGGGCTTAACAAACCCGAAGGTTCCGGCCTGCTATTACAAACCGTAAACCTGTTGTCAAGCAATATTTGTTGGTGTATAGATCATTCAATTAATTTATGTGACCAACACTCATTTGCACAATATATAGCTCTTGTAACATTTTTTGGAACAGTGGAATTTTTAAATTTTTTTCTGCTGCGACTAGCCGTTGGGAAGTGTTTGTTAAACACAGCAAAGCAACTTTTAAAAGACTCTCAACAACGTCTTGGAATGCTCATTATGCTTCAGTTAAAGTATTGAATGAAAACTTTAATGGGATTGTGGCTGCAATTGAGAAATTAAGTGATCAACAAGAAAATTTAGGCGCTGCACAGAACCTTATGTGTGGTGATTGTGTGTGATTTTACATTACTTTGCTATCTTTTGTCTCGGAATGATGTTTTAAGGCGAATGAACTGTCCTTGAATTGTATTGCAAAGCACAGGCTTGATTATTGATCAATTAATTATAAAAACACAGTCACTTCGTCTTTATATTGAAGAAAAAAAAAGTCATATTGTAGAAGAAGTAATAGATTTTGCTGTGAAAAAATCGGAGGACTACGACCATTCAATGTTGAACTCCGAACAAGATTAAAGTCAGTTCAAGATGTAGATTTATTGTTCAAGGTTGTGCTGACAAACACTGGGCTTTTGGCGAACACTGAAGAGTTGGAGTTATCTGAATCAAAATTAACCGGTTTTTATAATGAGGTATCAGAAACAGAACTCGTCATAGAGATACTAAGGTTGAGAAGGCATTTAAAAGCGGCCAATGTAACAGTTTCTAACTGGGTGTGCCTATAGACATTTTGAAATTGATCGAGGAATGGAATTTTACAGAATTTCTTCCAAATTTTATAGTCGCACTAAAGATATTTATGACTATTTGCGTATCAGTGGCTTTGAGTGAGAGGAGTTTCAGCAAATTAAAATTAATTAAAAATTACATGCTGGCAACAATGACCGAAACGAGGCCTAACAATCTTGGCATATTGTAATGGATAGTCTGGGATAATATAGAATATTATAGTCGCAGCTTCCTTAGTTGTTGTTCCTTAGATTAATCCGTACCGCATGTAATGGTTTCTCATCCCTTCATCATCGGTATTCATGTGTCGGGTAGTTTCCTTGACTCATAGCGTCCTTATATTTCTTAAAACCTAACTGGATCTTCAATAGCCGGACAAACGTATGGGAGAAAGAAAATTGCACTAATTACCCTGATTTATTTGTTCATTGATATAACATAATATTGGTTAATTTGAATTAATTAATAATTTTCTTTAATTATCATCCGTATAACTACTAAAATTTAATCAGAATTTAATTTTACAACGCCCTAAAATTGACGCGAGCTATGGTTACATTCAATAAACTACTAAAAGTTTGAATTCTCTAACATCAACCGTAATTGAACAATTAATTTTTTTTAAACCCTAAGTCGGCTGTGCGTATTTTTTTTCAGTCATCAACATTCAAAGATTTAATATCTCGTTTTTGTTAAACATTCTATTGTCTTATTTTCTTTCAAAATAATGTTTCCGTTTCACTATAATGTGATTTTGTATTGTAGTTTGCAGTATCTAAACGCCATAACACCAATTGAACTTGCATTTGATTCATTTTGGATTCAATGGTGAATGTTGTTGATGGGTCGGAAATATTTTGTGTTACAACCTTGTCGTTGTGCAATAGTATCAAATAACGAACGGTTTAGTATAATTTTGAAAATTTCCCAACAATTGAAACTTGATGGAAATTAATTTCCAAAACATCGTATTCGAGTTTTTTCGAGACAAAAATTTTGCTATATATTAGGCCACTGTACGTCTATTGCTCTCTTATGTCTTTGAACTTATTCTCATGAATGTCAAAATTAATTGTGAAATTTTGCATTCATGCATGTTTCTTAAATTTAAGATTAAATTTAAGTAGTGAAAATTTTAATTAAATCAAGTTTTTTTTAACAATAGTTCAATTAGTGAAATTTTTTTTAGTAGTTACAATCGTCGTAGAAAAATTTAAAAAAATATATATGTTTGTGTCGTGTATTTTAAATACACAAAATATCTCTTAGTTTAATTTCGACGGAGACGAAGACTCTCATTATTACATTGTGAGTTGTTTGACATCTCTCGTGGCATTCAGTCGATGGATATAAAAATTTCATCCAGATTATGATTGCATGTCCGGTGCGCTATTTAAATCGATTTTTTTTAAAAAAAATTAAGTGATAAAATCTAGTATTAGCTTAATTGATATAAGCGTAATTTATTTAATTTATTTAGTCAAAATGTACGTGTCCAATTAAAACAAAAAAATTGTGAGTGTAAAGTTATCAAAGAAAAAAAATATTATCTGTTTGTGCCGTACGAAAGTAACAAAAAAAGAATTAATTTCCATAAGAAAAAAATTATATAAATGTTTGTGATTGCAATCAATTAAAAATTTGTAACAAACGGAAGGTCAGTTAGTTGTTGCTATTTATTTATTACAACGTAATGTAAGTAATTATCCAAGAAACTGTTGTTTTTGTTTCTAAATTTAAATTTAAACTTGTATTGAATATAATCAAAATTCTTTTTACGGATAATAAATTGTGCCGTAAGAAAGAAAAGAAGAATTAATTACCATAAGAAAAAATTATATAAATGTTTTGTGATTGCAATCAATTAAAAGTTTGTAACATACGGAAGGTCAGTTAGTTGTTGCTATTCATTTATTACAATCTAATGTAAGTAATTATCCAAGAAACTGTTGTGTTTTTTTTTTGAATTTAAATTTAAACTTGTATTGAATATAATCAAAATCCATTTTTCGGATAATAAATTCATGTGTTATTAATTGGAAGGTCACAATCCACAATGATGAACATACGCCAATCGATCACTCTAGTGTACGGATTCTAGAATATGCCGTTTTGTTGAATTTGTGGTTATATTTTTTTTTATGATATTAAATGGCCATCTTGGTTCACATTTAGTATACGGAATGATTGAATTATGCATATTATAAATTGCGGAATCGCGAAATTGTTTCAACGCATCGTTAATATAAAATTGGTGCTACTGCCATTTGCTTCAACGCATTATTTGTAGCAAAGTTTTGGCTGTTCTTACCGTACCTTGTTCCAACGCAACATTTTTACCAAATCTTGGTTATGTCAACGGATTATTTATATACAATTTATGCTGATATTATCGCATTTTCTACGCAACATTTTTACTAAATTCTGATCATTTCAACGGATTATTTATATACGATTTATGCTGTTATTATTGTATTTTCAACGCAACATTTTTACCAAATTCTGATCATTTCAACGGATTATTTATATACGATTTATGCTGTTATTATTGTATTTTCAACGCAACATTTTTACCAAATTCTGATTATTTCAACGGATAATTTATATACGATTTCTGTTGATATTATCGTATTTTCAACGTAACCTTTTTACCAAAGTTTGATTATTTCAACGGATTATTTATATACAATTTATGCTGATATTATCGTATTTTCTACGCAACATTTTTACTAAATTCGGATCATTTCAACGGATTATTTATATACGATTTATGCTGTTATTATTGTATTTTCAACGCAACATTTTTACCAAATTCTGATTATTTCAACGGATTATTTATATACAATTTTTGCTGATATTATCGTATTTTCAACGCAACACATTTACCAAATTCTGATTTTTCAACTGATTATCACCATACAATTTCTGTTGATACTATCGTATTTTCAACGTAACATTTTTACCAAAGTTTGATTATTTCAACGGATTATTTATATACAATTTATGCTGATATTATCGTATTTTCCACGCAACATTTTTACTAAATTCTGATCATTTCAACGGATTATTTATATACGATTTATGCTGATATTATTGTATTTTCAACGCAACATATTTGCCAAATTCTGAGTATTTCAACTGATTATCACCATACAATTTCTGTTGATACTATCGTATTTTCAACGTAACATTTTTACCAAAGTTTGATTATTTCAACGGATTATTTATTTATATACGATTTATGCTGTTATTATTGTATTTTCAACGCAACATTTTTACCAAATTCTGATCATTTCAACGGATTATTTATATACGATTTATGCTGTTATTATTGTATTTTCAACGCAACATTTTTACCAAATTCTGATTATTTCAACGGATAATTTATATACGATTTCTGTTGATATTATCGTATTTTCAACGTAACCTTTTTACCAAAGTTTGATTATTTCAACGGATTATTTATATACAATTTATGCTGATATTATCGTATTTTCTACGCAACATTTTTACTAAATTCGGATCATTTCAACGGATTATTTATATACGATTTATGCTGTTATTATTGTATTTTCAACGCAACATTTTTACCAAATTCTGATTATTTCAACGGATTATTTATATACAATTTTTGCTGATATTATCGTATTTTCAACGCAACACATTTACCAAATTCTGATTTTTCAACTGATTATCACCATACAATTTCTGTTGATACTATCGTATTTTCAACGTAACATTTTTACCAAAGTTTGATTATTTCAACGGATTATTTATATACAATTTATGCTGATATTATCGTATTTTCCACGCAACATTTTTACTAAATTCTGATCATTTCAACGGATTGTTTATATACGATTTATGCTGATATTATTGTATTTTCAACGCAACATATTTGCCAAATTCTGAGTATTTCAACTGATTATCACCATACAATTTCTGTTGATACTATCGTATTTTCAACGTAACATTTTTACCAAAGTTTGATTATTTCAACGGATTATTTATATACAATTTATGCTGATATTATCGTATTTTCCACGCAACATTTTTACTAAATTCTGATCATTTCAACGGATTATTTATATACGATTTATGCTGATATTATTGTATTTTCAACGCAACATATTTGCCAAATTCTGAGTATTTCAACTGATTATCACCATACAATTTCTGTTGATACTATCGTATTTTCAACGTAACATTTTTACCAAAGTTTGATTATTTCAACGGATTATTTATATATATACGATTTTTGCTGATATTATCGTATTTTCAACGCAACATTTTTACTAAAGTTTGATTATTTCAACGGATTATTTATATATACAATTTTTGCTGATATTATCGTATTTTCAACGCAACATTTTTACTAAAGTTTGGTTATTGCAACTGATTATTCGTATACAATTTTTTGCTGATACTATCGGAGTTTCAACTCATTATTTACACCACTTATTTGCTATTGTGGCTGAATTGTTCACGCACCAGTGGATTATTCGTCAATTTTCTGTTGGATGAATCATCACTGATGGAGGGCTGATGGAATTCGAATAGGAGGACGGGGTTTAATCATGGGGTGAGTAGATTTATTTCATTATTACGGTCATAATGATAAGGGGGTGTGAGAGTGTGTGTGTGTGTATGTGTGAGCGTGTGTGTGTGTGTGTGTGCGTGTGGGAGTGTGTGTGTGTGTGGGCATATGTGAGTGAACGTAGGGGTTGGACGTGTTGATCGTGGGTCTTCCGCCAATGGGGTCGCCAGAGTCTTCGTTTTTCCACTTGTATTCCTTTCCATTTCTGCAAATTTTCGTGAATAGCGTACATGTCTGTATTTGTGCTGAAGTAGCAGGGTTACTTTATCGTTCCCATGGTCTGAAGCTAGTTTGGGGCTTGAAAATCAATCTCGCTAGGTACGCTTCCTGCTATGTCCTTCTTATTGGTTCGCCAATAAGAAAGCGCTTCATTACAAATTGGCGCCCAACGTGGGGCTCCTCTAAGGGTCCCTACAGCGATGTAGGACTCTGGAGGAGTCCCTCCATAATTTCAAAAAAAAATTCGAAAAATTTTTTTTTTAAAATTTTTTTCTTCAAAATTAACTTTCTTTTCCACCAAAACAATAGTAAAGACTCTGGCGGCGTAGAAGCAATTCCCTGCTTCAAACGCGCAGGAGCAAAGGAAGTCTGAGATTCCTCAGACTGTACTTTGATGGGGAGTTGCGTCCCTACGCCTCCAGCTAATATTCTCCTTTTTTGTTTTTTTTTTTAAAACGCATGGGTGAGAATAATTTTTCGGAATTATTCTCAATGGGCATTACAACCCCACGGACCCTAGTTACGGGGTGGGTTTCTGGAGACGTCTCAAAGGCCGAAGGTGTCTCAGGTGCCAGACCTAGAACGACGTGGTTTGGTGTATACGCCAAACCTCGTCCGAGTCTGGTCACCTGGTCAGGCTTCGGGTTTGCGGGGTCCTCAGAGCCCAACCTGCGCTACTATTGCCTAACGTTAGCGACCCCTCCCGGCAATACTAGCTTCCCTGTGGTTGAGGTGTGCTGGTTCTCATCGGGTGATACCGAGGAAGTTCTTCCAAGACAGCATTGGCCCGCTGTCGAGGGAAGATTTCGCTCGGCTGTCATGCTGATGTGTAACTGGTCCACCTCTGCCACAGCACCTTACCGTATGTGTGGGTGGCGTGGATCGCAGCTGCCGAGTGTTGTTGATAGAATGGTGGTGCAGGGGATTTTATCTTCTGACCATCCCATCAGCACTCGTCAGCTGGGTGAGGCACTACCAGCACATACCCCACCTTATTCCTGTCTCACCCTCCCTTCTCCCATCCTTATTCATCCCGTCTTGTTCCCTATCCTTTTCCACTTCCCATCCTTTTAACGTAGAACACTTTCAATTTTCATTGGTCCCAAAGTAAAAACATAAAAAAACCACAAAGCAAAATGAGAAAGATCGGCGGTCACCACCTTCAACCCCGGGTGTGATGAACTCCCCCCGTGATTGGTCCGTCCGTCCGTCGTTGATAAATAAATATTTATTAAGAAAGATAATTAAATAATTATTTATTAAAAAAAAAAATAAATAAATATTTGAATAAATAAATATTTGAATAAATAAGTAAATAAATATTTGGAAAGAAATAAATAAAAAAAAAAAAAAAAAACAAAAAAAAAAATTCTTATATAGATATTAAGATAAAACGGCTGATATTTTTAGATGCTAATTCTTTTCTTTCTCCGTTTTTAGGAACTAATAGCCAAGAAAAATTTAAAAATTAAGCGTAATTTAAAAGTCAAGTTATATTTCAAAGTCAAGAAATATTTTGAAATCAAGAAAAATTTTAAAAAGTCAACTTATAAAGTAAAATTGGGAGACAATCAAGAAACAACAAAAAAATATAACACAAAATTTATCATCAAGAGAGTCAGCAGCCAAGATTAATCTTACGAAGAATTCTTGAAGGGATCAAATTGACCCTTAAAGTTCCGGGTGTGTCCTTAATATTAGCTTATGGTATTAGGGTTGTTTTTTTTATTGGGTGGCACACTTCGGCATCCAAACCGTGAGTTTTTGTTTGACTCCTCTAATTTTATACTACCCCAAATTTATAAATTCCAGAATTGGGAATACGGCTAAGTTTCTTTTGATCCCTTCAAAATAAATAAATAAAAAAAAAAAAAAAAAAAGAAAAATTATTAAGTAAAGTAGTATTAAGTCTCAAAATTTTTTATTGCATGTTAGTTATAATTTGCTATTGTTAGTTTTAAGATTAGTCTTGCCTTACCAGTGGCGTAATACTGACTATTTTTTTTTTGTATTATTACCTCAACGGTAATTGCCCATCACTTGTTTCCGCGACTCGGGAACCCCCAGATCTGCCCGGAATTGGGTCTGGAAAGTTCATATAATTGTCATCTTCTGCCATATTTTAGTATACTTGTTTTCTCTCACAGTACAATTTTTACCTTGTTTAGTCAAGTCAGATACAAAACACAGTAGTATTTTCGTAATTGCCATCTTCTGCCATATTTGTAGTCTACTTATTTTCTCTCGAATCTCACCGTTTATTTTTTATTGTTCTGTTCATATATCAGCATCTTGGAAAACAATTGTAAATAGTAGTGAAATAATATCAAGACAATAATAAATCTTATTTAATATAATTGACGAATTGGTCAGACATTGCGTAGCTGTTTGAGGTTTGAATCGCTAAATTTCCAAGTTCAAAAGATCAAGTTGTTGATTTTGTTACGATGTGGAAAAGTTAAAATATGATAAAATTTATGATGCTGATGATAGTAGAAATGAATCAATCGATTCACCAAATTCTCAAATAATTGACAACCAGAAATTCTGTCAGTGGCAAGTATATTGAATCACCTATGAATGAATTTAAGAAAATAATTGATAGATCTATTGCCGACAATAAACTCAGACATCGTCTACCCTTGTATTCGCAGATAACCTAATTTCAGGCCAGGTAAAATACTGGCTTGTTTAGATATTGAGATTCCTCCAGGGGGTGAGGTTTGGAGATTGTGGTTACCCGAGGAATGCACTGACGAGTGTATTGCAAGGGCCCACAGTCCACCAGCTTCATCTCATGGGGGTGTCGCAAAAACAAAAATATTGTATTCTGTCGTAATATTATTTTGAGCGATGCAGATAAACTGCAGACAATTATCTGTAGCGCTCTCACAAAGATTTGCGAAGCCAAAGTTTGAAAGTTGGTAGGTAGCGCTGCTTATCAGCTGGAAGACCTGGCTTCCCAAACGAAGAGGTGTCTACCGTTCGAAGGACAGTCTAGCTTAAGGTCTGAATGGTATATGTTTATTGTTGATTCGCCATCTCTCATTTATATTGAAAATACAAATATTTCAAGCAAATATTATCCTCTGGACATTTCTCGGCTACTTGACCATCAATAGGTTGAACCTCTAATAATTTGCGAGGACGTTCTTGGACTTTCGCTAACGGCTTTTCACGATCATGTGTTTCATCTTTACATTCAGCTTTTAAGTAATGAATTGCATTTTTTTTGAAGATTTATTTTTGTATGATATTGAATGGAATCATCACGGATTCTGCTCAGTTCTATTTCGCTGCAGTTTTTCATTCCTGAGGACATGCTTCTGGTTGCAGACGTTTTTTTTCGGAATCATTCGGTTTGGGTTCTAAATTTCTAATTTTAAAATTTAAATTATGTAATAGCCCGGCTAGCTTAGTCAATAGAGCATGAGACTAGTGAGCTCAGGTGTAGGGTTCGAGCCTGATTAATATAAGAACAGGAGTCTTGGTGTATGTATCATTAAAAAGTAGGTCAATTGTTACTTCATTCTCAAGTTTGGTAGTAAATTGGTTTGGTTTATTTTCTTTGACTCTAGAGTCTCGGGAACCCCCAGATCTGCCCGAAATTGGGTCTGGAAGATTTTAGTTATCCACCGCTTGCAATAGAATAGAATACTGATTTTATCGATACCCCTCCCAAAAGTTTTTTTTTGTATATTCTTAGATACTTTGTTACTTTGTTTCTGCTAAGACTGAGTTTGTAATACTGATCGCATTGATTGCTAATCTGTGGTACGTCGAGGTGCTTCACCAAGCTAATATGTATATACAAGGTCTATTGGCGACCAGCCTATGCCTTTTTCAACTTCTTTTTGGTCGTAAGTGTTCGTCCAAAAAGCACTTGTTCTGTAATGGATAGTCTGGGATAATATAGAATATTATAGTCGCAGCTTCCTTAGTTGTTGTTCCTTAGATTAATCCGTACCGCATGTAATGGTTTCTCATCCCTTCATCATCGGTATTCATGTGTCGGGTAGTTTCCTTGACTCATAGCGTCCTTATATTTCTTAAAACCTAACTGGATCTTCAATAGCCGGACAAACGTATGGGAGAAAGAAAATTGCACTAATTACCCTGATTTATTTGTTCATTGATATAACATAATATTGGTTAATTTGAATTAATTAATAATTTTCTTTAATTATCATCCGTATAACTACTAAAATTTAATCAGAATTTAATTTTACAACGCCCTAAAATTGACGCGAGCTATGGTTACATTCAATAAACTACTAAAAGTTTGAATTCTCTAACATCAACCGTAATTGAACAATTAATTTTTTTTAAACCCTAAGTCGGCTGTGCGTATTTTTTTTCAGTCATCAACATTCAAAGATTTAATATCTCGTTTTTGTTAAACATTCTATTGTCTTATTTTCTTTCAAAATAATGTTTCCGTTTCACTATAATGTGATTTTGTATTGTAGTTTGCAGTATCTAAACGCCATAACACCAATTGAACTTGCATTTGATTCATTTTGGATTCAATGGTGAATGTTGTTGATGGGTCGGAAATATTTTGTGTTACAACCTTGTCGTTGTGCAATAGTATCAAATAACGAACGGTTTAGTATAATTTTGAAAATTTCCCAACAATTGAAACTTGATGGAAATTAATTTCCAAAACATCGTATTCGAGTTTTTTCGAGACAAAAATTTTGCTATATATTAGGCCACTGTACGTCTATTGCTCTCTTATGTCTTTGAACTTATTCTCATGAATGTCAAAATTAATTGTGAAATTTTGCATTCATGCATGTTTCTTAAATTTAAGATTAAATTTAAGTAGTGAAAATTTTAATTAAATCAAGTTTTTTTTAACAATAGTTCAATTAGTGAAATTTTTTTTAGTAGTTACAATCGTCGTAGAAAAATTTAAAAAAATATATATGTTTGTGTCGTGTATTTTAAATACACAAAATATCTCTTAGTTTAATTTCGACGGAGACGAAGACTCTCATTATTACATTGTGAGTTGTTTGACATCTCTCGTGGCATTCAGTCGATGGATATAAAAATTTCATCCAGATTATGATTGCATGTCCGGTGCGCTATTTAAATCGATTTTTTTTAAAAAAAATTAAGTGATAAAATCTAGTATTAGCTTAATTGATATAAGCGTAATTTATTTAATTTATTTAGTCAAAATGTACGTGTCCAATTAAAACAAAAAAATTGTGAGTGTAAAGTTATCAAAGAAAAAAAATATTATCTGTTTGTGCCGTACGAAAGTAACAAAAAAAGAATTAATTTCCATAAGAAAAAAATTATATAAATGTTTGTGATTGCAATCAATTAAAAATTTGTAACAAACGGAAGGTCAGTTAGTTGTTGCTATTTATTTATTACAACGTAATGTAAGTAATTATCCAAGAAACTGTTGTTTTTGTTTCTAAATTTAAATTTAAACTTGTATTGAATATAATCAAAATTCTTTTTACGGATAATAAATTGTGCCGTAAGAAAGAAAAGAAGAATTAATTACCATAAGAAAAAATTATATAAATGTTTTGTGATTGCAATCAATTAAAAGTTTGTAACATACGGAAGGTCAGTTAGTTGTTGCTATTCATTTATTACAATCTAATGTAAGTAATTATCCAAGAAACTGTTGTGTTTTTTTTTGAATTTAAATTTAAACTTGTATTGAATATAATCAAAATCCATTTTTCGGATAATAAATTCATGTGTTATTAATTGGAAGGTCACAATCCACAATGATGAACATACGCCAATCGATCACTCTAGTGTACGGATTCTAGAATATGCCGTTTTGTTGAATTTGTGGTTATATTTTTTTTTATGATATTAAATGGCCATCTTGGTTCACATTTAGTATACGGAATGATTGAATTATGCATATTATAAATTGCGGAATCGCGAAATTGTTTCAACGCATCGTTAATATAAAATTGGTGCTACTGCCATTTGCTTCAACGCATTATTTGTAGCAAAGTTTTGGCTGTTCTTACCGTACCTTGTTCCAACGCAACATTTTTACCAAATCTTGGTTATGTCAACGGATTATTTATATACAATTTATGCTGATATTATCGCATTTTCTACGCAACATTTTTACTAAATTCTGATCATTTCAACGGATTATTTATATACGATTTATGCTGTTATTATTGTATTTTCAACGCAACATTTTTACCAAATTCTGATCATTTCAACGGATTATTTATATACGATTTATGCTGTTATTATTGTATTTTCAACGCAACATTTTTACCAAATTCTGATTATTTCAACGGATAATTTATATACGATTTCTGTTGATATTATCGTATTTTCAACGTAACCTTTTTACCAAAGTTTGATTATTTCAACGGATTATTTATATACAATTTATGCTGATATTATCGTATTTTCTACGCAACATTTTTACTAAATTCGGATCATTTCAACGGATTATTTATATACGATTTATGCTGTTATTATTGTATTTTCAACGCAACATTTTTACCAAATTCTGATTATTTCAACGGATTATTTATATACAATTTTTGCTGATATTATCGTATTTTCAACGCAACACATTTACCAAATTCTGATTTTTCAACTGATTATCACCATACAATTTCTGTTGATACTATCGTATTTTCAACGTAACATTTTTACCAAAGTTTGATTATTTCAACGGATTATTTATATACAATTTATGCTGATATTATCGTATTTTCCACGCAACATTTTTACTAAATTCTGATCATTTCAACGGATTATTTATATACGATTTATGCTGATATTATTGTATTTTCAACGCAACATATTTGCCAAATTCTGAGTATTTCAACTGATTATCACCATACAATTTCTGTTGATACTATCGTATTTTCAACGTAACATTTTTACCAAAGTTTGATTATTTCAACGGATTATTTATTTATATACGATTTATGCTGTTATTATTGTATTTTCAACGCAACATTTTTACCAAATTCTGATCATTTCAACGGATTATTTATATACGATTTATGCTGTTATTATTGTATTTTCAACGCAACATTTTTACCAAATTCTGATTATTTCAACGGATAATTTATATACGATTTCTGTTGATATTATCGTATTTTCAACGTAACCTTTTTACCAAAGTTTGATTATTTCAACGGATTATTTATATACAATTTATGCTGATATTATCGTATTTTCTACGCAACATTTTTACTAAATTCGGATCATTTCAACGGATTATTTATATACGATTTATGCTGTTATTATTGTATTTTCAACGCAACATTTTTACCAAATTCTGATTATTTCAACGGATTATTTATATACAATTTTTGCTGATATTATCGTATTTTCAACGCAACACATTTACCAAATTCTGATTTTTCAACTGATTATCACCATACAATTTCTGTTGATACTATCGTATTTTCAACGTAACATTTTTACCAAAGTTTGATTATTTCAACGGATTATTTATATACAATTTATGCTGATATTATCGTATTTTCCACGCAACATTTTTACTAAATTCTGATCATTTCAACGGATTGTTTATATACGATTTATGCTGATATTATTGTATTTTCAACGCAACATATTTGCCAAATTCTGAGTATTTCAACTGATTATCACCATACAATTTCTGTTGATACTATCGTATTTTCAACGTAACATTTTTACCAAAGTTTGATTATTTCAACGGATTATTTATATACAATTTATGCTGATATTATCGTATTTTCCACGCAACATTTTTACTAAATTCTGATCATTTCAACGGATTATTTATATACGATTTATGCTGATATTATTGTATTTTCAACGCAACATATTTGCCAAATTCTGAGTATTTCAACTGATTATCACCATACAATTTCTGTTGA